>JAYKKM010000302.1:22500-277500 GCA_035772405.1 Chrysogorgia sp. JL179-B06 | reverse complement strand
TCGCTCTATGACCTTTAGGTCATATTGAGCACTCTACAGGATGAAAACCATTGTCGCTTATGCATTGTGCGCACGCAGTTTGAGCACTCTGGCATGGTTTTTGATGTCCCACATTTTTGTGGCATCAAGGGTGACTGTAAATAGCAGTTATCTTCATCCTGCTCATCAGCACTACACTGATCAGGCCCAAAAGGACGAAACGGTACCGTATATATATATATATATATATATATATATATATATATATATATATATATATATATATATATTATATATATATATATATATATATATTATATATATATATATATATATATATATATATATATATATTATATATATATATATATATATATATATATATATATATATATATATATATATATATATATATATATATATATATATATATATATATATATATATATATATATATATATATATATATATATATATATATATATATATATATATATATATATATATATATATATATATATATTATATATATATATATATACGGAGCCCTTCATCAGAGTAAGACGAGATGAAATAAAATAAATAAAATAAATAGGGCTTATATATATGCCAAAAGGGTGTCACAGGTAGAAAGTAGCCAATCAAATGCACGGGAAATAAACTAACTAATAATTGATGAGATGGGAAAAGTTAAATCATTTGCTATTTTTAAAGTCGATCAATAAGCAGACTGAAGGGGGTGGGAGAAATGACAGGTCCAATATTCAAGGGGGTTAGGCGATAATAATAGAAACAAAGACATGAAAAGGAATGAAAGTGCATAAGCTAATAATAAAAAGTTCCAAGCAAACTAATATAACAAAAAATATTTAGGAAATTAAATAAGAGAAAAACGTTCGTTAAGACCAAGAGGATCTGTGGTGCCAATTTTTAAACATTTTAAAATTTTTACAAACATTTTTTAAACATTTTTAAACATTTTTAAACTTGGCACCACAGATCCTCTTGGTCTTAACGAACGTTTTTCTTTTATTTAATTTCCTAAATGTTTTTTGTTATTTTAGTTTGCTTGGAACTTTTTATTATTAGCTTATGCACTTTCATTCCTTTTCAAGGCTTTGTTTCTATTATTATCGCCTAATCCCCTTGAATATTGGACCTGTCATTTCTCCCACCCCCTCAGTCTGCTTATTGATCGACTTCAAAAATAGCAAATGATTTAACTTTTCCCATCTCATCAATTATTAGTTAGTTTATTTCCCGTGCATTTGATTGGCTACTTTCTACCTGTGACACCCTTTTGGCATTATATAAGCCCTATTTACTTTATTTCATCTCGTCTTACTCTAATGAAGGGCTCCGCTCGAAACGTCAGTATCTCGTCACTAAATTATTGGCAGTTTACCACCTTTTCACTTTGCTATATATTCAAAACACTGTCTACGTACCACTCTACTTGTTTACTATATATATATATATATATATATATATATATATATATATATATATTATATATATATATATATATATATATATTATATATATATATATATATATATATATTATATATATATATATATATATATATATATATATATATATATATATATATATATATATATATATATATATATATATATATATATATATATTATATATTTATATATATATATATATATATATATATATATATATATATATATATATATATATATATATAATATCAAAAGGATAAATATCAACGCCCAGCACATATCTTGACAAAAAACATTATATTTGACGTAACCTCTCTTTTCACAAACATTCCATTAGATGAAGTCATCGACATCATTATTCAAAAGGTTTTCGTTATTTCACGGTTTTTATCGAGTTTCGTAAACTTCTAGAATTAACAGTGAAAAATGTCCATTTCTTGTTCAACGGCGAAGTCTATCAACAGGTAGATGGCGTTGCCATGGGTTCTTCCCTAAGATCTCTCTTTGCCAATATATTTCTCGCCTATCATGAAGACAACGTGGACCATATCGTGATCAATGTGACTGCACAAATCCGCATCTGGCAGTCACGTTTTGTTAAGAACCTTGATTATCCGTTCGGTTTTTGCATGATGTTTTCTTTCCGGGGTTGATTAGGGAAGTAGCTAGACTGCTCTTATAGCATATGGGATTTTAAAGAATGAGATACTTGGGTTTTTAAAGGCACTTAATTATAAAGGGCTGTAGTTCATAGTATAGTTCCAAGCATAGTCAGCAATAAGCATGCAGCATAGTATGGCACTTCATGGATATAATATGAAAAGGAGAAATATTAATAGATATTTTAGAGGCACTTAATTATCATGTGCTGCTCTGAGTTAAAAATATAGAGTTCCAAACATAGTCAGCAATCAATATGCAGCATAGGGAGTACCTGTATATATGCCACATCATCGAAGAATGTCAAAGACGCGTATAAAATATTTTATTTAAAAATACTATTTTTTTTTTGTCGACTTTTGTCAATCTATTAATGTCGACTAATGCCATATATGGTATAACGCTATACTAACAGACAGTTACCCAATGTGCCTGTGCTGATGAATAACATCTCAGCTGCTCTCGCGGTCCGGCTCCTGCTCTCTGCACGCATGGCTACCAACACAACTCGATATCGTTATCTATTTATCGTGAATTAAAGAGTTTAATTCCCACTTTCTTTCGTCATTCACTATTTCTCTCTCGCATGTCACAGGCTCACATGCCCAACAGACAAAACATAATATTTCACATATATTCTTAAACTTATATTTAGGCCCTCGATATTTAAAACATATGGTTGATTTCACCCACATACTACCAGTCCTATTTGTCTCACCACAAAACAGATATTTCGGTTGATGCAATTACTAGTCTGAATTAGACATTATGACGACTCATATAATCATCACAAATCGGAACAAGTTTATTAACTATCGTCTGAACAAACAACAACAAACTAAATGTTAATTAAAAATTAATTTCTTCGTATTGACAAATTGATTCGATCACGTTTTGACGAAGTTCGTTGAACAACTCTCTACTTTGAATTTGATTCGATTTCCACTTTCACAGCCCTGGTAGGCCTATATTTAGGTGAGCCAGCTCGGATTACAAATTGCATAAGATTATAAGGCTATCTTTAAAATGGAGAACGGGGAATAGGAGAATCTTTAGAAGGAGAATCTTTAACAAGATGAAAATTAACAAGAAATAGTAACAAACGCACGATCTCGCCAAATCAGGCCAGTCCGGGTTAATAGTATGTGTAAGTCAATAACACTCAATGTGTTAATTGATGAATAACAACTTAGGAATAACAGGCTGGAGTAAACGAGTTGGGAGTTTAGTTCTCTTCTCGGTGATTTCCAAACATTGGATCGACGGCATTTATACTATTGGTATTACTGCCATTAACTTGTTGAAAATCTCAAACTAATTAACTACACATAGTTTCCACTGACTCGCCGCCATATTAACACCCCCTTAGAGTTGTTATTGTCGGTTAATTGTAATTCCTGGCGAAGATTATAATTTTAATCCGAAAGATCCAAACGAACAACAGCCAAAATCTTAATCTACCTGCTTAATGACGATATCTTTATAACTCATAAGATCACGGAGAGCATTCCTTTCCATTTCATTCCAGATAAATTGCTGTAATTAAGAGCTCTCTATATCTAATGCTGGTTTCGAAACAGGAGGAGTCCAAGTAGGAACTAATTGCCTTAACAAAACCACTTTCTTGTTATTTCTTATTTGTATCTGTATTTGTGTATTGTAATTATCATAATGTGTGACATGTTTAGTTTACACGTATGTGATATTCATATAGGGACCAAAGTAATTGGCCAAAGCTGTTGCGGACACCCTGCCATCGTCTTGTATATGTTATTGTGTAAATATTTGTTCTCTAGACTCTAGAAGCTTACAAAAAAATTACGTTAGGGGCAGAACAATCAATGTTGTCAGTTGATCATCTGGATTCTAAATATTCTAAATTTTCCAAATTATAATTGTTAATACACACTGGGAGCTGGCGCCAATTGTATTTCTCTGAACCGGGATTAAAAGTCTGCCGCAACACATGTTATTCGGATATAAGCGCTAGATTCAACGTGATGCTTCGCACTAAATGAATCGATTTGTGAAGAATTCGACAGATATGTAAAGTTTGACCAATTTTAGAAATCATGCATGATATCAACAAACCTCTTGACTCAGCATTCGGACGCGCACTGCGACGGGCAATAAAGATAATAGTTCAGTATAAGCGTTGTGTGCTCCCTCCAGATATATACATAGAATCAATTGTCACCAGACATTTACAGGGACGCACATTAAAGATAAAAATTCAGGTCAAAAATTCAGGTCAAAATCACTGGGAGACAAATCAACGGCAGCTCAACAGTAAAGTAAATGCTCTGTCAACGCTTAAAAATAGATATGAAATACTAATATAAATTATCAATATCAAAATTAATAAAGTCCATACCTAACAGTGAAGTTCGCCAAACTTATTTATTTATTTAATTTAATCTTTATTTAATCAGATTTCAAATTTATATTATTATATTGAGTAGGTAGGTAGGTAGGTAAAGGTAGGTAAATCGTTATTTAAAAAATAACACGCTAGCCCCAACAACAATAGCTGATTTTCATGAGGGGCGTGTTCCTGTTCACACACAAAAATACTATAACACAAGTACATTAAAACTACATTAACTAACTATATACAATATAAGAGCAAGAAAAGGAAGTGAAACACGAATCAAGGCCTAATGTGGTTTTTACAAGAGTAAAGAGTCTGCGCAGTCTTCGCTTCACAAGATAGTTTACACAAGATAGTACATTATATAATGAAAATTTGTGGACACTTTAAAACAGAATTCAAGATTCCATACATAGCATAAACCGCAGTAGAATTACTACTAACATTATTTACAAAATGAAGAATGAATAACAATTATTATAAAGCGTTTGAATCATTTGAAAATTTAACATAATAGTAGTCAATTAGTTTGTTACGAAAAGTGGATAAAAGTTGGTATTCTCTAATACATAACGGTAAATAATTCCATAAACGACAGACACGTATAAAGTAAGAGTTTTTAAAGGACTCAGTCCTAGAGAAAGGAATCTTCAGAGTAAGATGGTCAGTATTTCTAAGAGGCTTAGTACATGAGCGAAAAGAAACATATTGAGATATATCAACCCTACAGAGACTCCAGAAACTTAAAGAAAAAAATAATGTCACTAATTTCTCTACGATATGCCAACGGAAGTAAATATAAGCAATCAAGGCGTTCACGATAGGACAACTGATTTCCAACAATTAATCTAGTTGCTCTTCGCTGAATTCGTTCTAGAGCTGTATTGTTTTTTTATGGTGTAAGGTGACCATACCGCACTAGCGTATTCAAGACGGGATCTCCGACAATATCCGGATCATGTTCGTAATTGTAACGACGCAAACAGACAAATGAAGATTTCCGTCGATAACATTAGACGTCTACTTCACTGATGGTCTACTTCCAGTAGATACAAAAATAGTATTTTTTTATTAAATATTTTTAATTAAATATTCTTTATTAAATATTTATTATTAAATATTTTTTATTATATAATTTATATAGACAAAAGTTTGTCTTATTTCAATGTACTCCGAAAATAAATAGGAATGGTTCTTTAGAGTTCTTTCATATCTCGCGTAGTTCTTGGGATATTTAGACTTTTGTGGTATGCAAATGAGATAATGACGTCAAGATGTTTCTAGATTTTCAGAAAATCAAGTAATCTTTGAGATTATTCGATGAAATCACTTGCAACTTTGCACAGTACGACACTTCGTGACACGTTACATCATTACATGGGAATATAGCGATCCCAAATTAATTCACTATTTCTAATTTCTTAATTTTCTAAAAATGTAGAAACATTTTGACGTCATAGGCTACTTCATTTGTATATCACACAAGTCTAAATATCTCAAGAAGATGTCGGCCAGCCAGTTTCCTTTTACTTAAGCCAGTTTTCCGAATTTATTCGCGCGAAGCTACATTTTCTATTGTTTTATAAGAACTCGACTGTAACTAATTACTTATCTATTCAATTTGGACAATAGATTTTTTTGTTTTCGTGTTTACATACACGAGGCAAGATACTACATGGATGTTCATCCCTAGTCATGGTGTCTAACCATAAGAATTAACAAACAAACATTACATATATATACTATCATATACATATTACTATATCACAGTCTGTGCTGCGATATCGCTTATTATATAACTTATTAGCATATACCAAATCAGTGGATATTGCTTTTCGCGCAATCTGATTGGTTCCTCTAGCTCGGGATATCCTGCACCATTCACTGTTTCGCAAAACAAGATGGTGTCCTTCCTTTGAATGATTTTCTTTTAACATAATGAAAGAAATTGTAAAACCAGGCAGGTAGAAAACAATTACTGTATGTACGGAAATTACTTTAGGTAATATTTATGAAAAACAAGTTGCAAAGAGAGAATAGAAAGTGCTCAAAAACCAGCAGAACGACGAATGATGTGCTCCAAAAACAAAGTTTTCGTTCAAATATTTTGAAAGAAAAGTGTACTCCGCAGTTCATATATCGATATTCGCCTTTATATAATTTATGAGACAATTTGAATTGTCTTTTATATAGAATTTAATAAAATTTACAAACATTAAAAATCATTTCAGTTACAACAAAAAACAAACAAAACTTAATACGACCAGCAGCTGTCAGCTTGTCAAAATTGCTGGTAAACAACTCCATATATGGAGTGTACTCAGTGTCATAGTACTCAGTGTCAGTGAATTGTGGTGGATATTTACCTCGACGCTTCGCGTCTCGGTAAATATCCACCACTATTCACTTCCACTTCGGTGAATAATTGTTAATTACAACAAATACATTATACTAACACACTCACGCACGCACAGTTAATATTAACAAAAACTCTGAAGTTCTGCGATTCAAGATCTCTAACAGAACTACAATTTAAACATATTGAGCGCCAGGTAGATATCATATCAGTATCATTGAATGTGTTCTGGAGAGCGACAAAGTATCTTGATTTTAAAGACTATAAAATGTGTTGGTTTCTTTTGTTTGATCGGAGAGTGTGTTGAAATGAATGTTCGCGCGAAAAAATTCGTATATAATGTAAAACCGGCTTTACATACTTATACGTATTACAATAACCCGAGATTTTATTTATTATTATTAATTTGTAACAGCTAGACTATTCATGTTTGCATGGATTAGCCAGGTCTTATATGATAGCAACTTTTCATGCAGAGCGACCTAATGTATATAGTGGGTCTTGGACTGCTCTCTCCAAAATATTTGAAATTATTGGCAAAACTGAGATATATAGGCCTATAATTGTCCAGGTCTTCGTTAACTTTCTTAAAACAGGTATAAGGCCACATAAAAAAATTACTTGATTCTCATCACCGCCCGACCTTATTTTGAAGCCAGCGTACATTTTTTAAATTTTTTTATAAAATATAAATGTTCCGCCCGACCGAAAATCAAAAGAAAATTATTATTTTTATATTTTATATTCCATTCTTGTTATTCCAATTCGATAATTTCTGCAGGCAAACTGATTAACAGCAGAATTTTACAGCACTATCAAACTGTTCTTAATATATTAAAAATTACTTTTTCACTGATCTGACGATTATTTATTCTTAAATCTGATATATAAAACAGGATATTTTTGGTATAAATATTTTTTGTAAAATATTATTTAAATTCAAATCGAGGGAATTTCAATTTGAAAGTTTCAACATTTGCCGTTTGGGCTGTACTGTGTACACCAGTACCGTAACTTCAAGATAAGAATATTTCGGAAAACAAGGAAATATAAAAACACCTCCCACTCCAATTTCTGGAAAATTTTTTAATATTTGGATATAAAATATAAACCGCCTTGACGTTTTCAAAATGTAGTGATGAGAATCAAGTAATTTATTTTATGTGGCCTAACTTTTGCAACTTTAAAATCATCTGGCACATTACCTTGTTCAAGTGTCTTGTTGACAATCATCGTGAGTGAGGAGGATATAACACGTGCAGAATCTTTTAAAAACCGCGGGGGTATATATTGTCCAGTCCAGCAGCCTTGGATATATTTACTTTTCGAAGACAACAACATGTTCTGGAACTTCTTGGAACTGAAACGGGAGAGGTTCTTAGTTATTGATTGGTAAATATTGATCGGGAGAATAATTAATCACCACGTATCTTACTGTATAGTCTGTAGTACTGTATGCCGGTTTACCATAGATATTTCCAGAATCTAGGGATAACCAAGAAACAGTTACAGTAAAATATTCATTGAAATAATTTATAATTAATTGCTTGTCTTTACCGACATTTTCCCATCAACCATGACATGATTCGATATAGTTTTGCTATCGCCCGGCCGGAATAATCTTTTTCATTGTTTTTCAGAAGAAACGTTGATTATCACTGTTTTCCTCAATAAGATGTCTTTGAAATTTTTCTTCAGCAGACCGGATTTTATTGGTTACCTTATTTCTATGTTCTGCGATATCTCAACCATGCAGTCTCCCTCAGAATTTGTCTTTCTTGCTTTCTTAAGATCATAATCTCGCTGCGGAATGTTATTTTTAATATCTCCAGTCATCCATGCACATGGGTAATTTCCTCTAGATTATTTTCTTTGAGATCAACGGGGCATGATTATCAGCTATTTGCATAAAAAGTGACTTAAACCATGACCAAAAATGATCATTTACAGAATAGTCTACAGTCTCTTTGGAGCAACTAATGGCCCTGTCGAGGTCTTCACAATTTCTCATAATACGAATTTGCTCGGGTGATTTTTTCCAGTTCATTTTCCGAAAACAATATAACATCTGATCTCATGATCCGATAAACCAGAATTTGCTAATAGTTTGTTGATAGTTAGTGATAATAATATCCAATAACATACTGGAACTTCTGGCAATACGAGTAGCAGCATTAATGATTTAGGAAAGTACAGGATTCTTAAGATAAACTTTTAGTTTTTTACAATCTTGGGTAATATTCCTTTTGCCTTTTGGCCAAAAATCACAGTTGAAATCTCATGCAACAATCAGTTCCCTTTCTTGCTCAGCCAAATCCAACATACCTAAAAACGTCGTCATAAACTCTTTATCGTCGTATGAAGAACATAAGCATGCGGAAGGTTTGATAACATAAATTTAAATTTAAATTCGGCTACAAAGTTAACGTTCTGCATGATGAACTCATTTTAATCCTCGGGACTTCACAATCAATTGTAGATAAATTGTTGGTATGTCGATGTGCCTGTTTAATGTGTATTTGTTGAGGGTGTGCCACGCTTCTTTAAATTCACGGGATCGTTTTGTAGTTGATAGTCGTCCTAGTATTTTTGTTCTGACCAGTTGAATTCGTGCCCGTTGTCGTCTGCGTGAAGGACTGGAAGTGATCTGTGATCATGCCTGCCAATTGCGTTTTTGTGTTCTGTTTGCCTTGTGTTCACTTTCTTTTGATGTTTCGCCAATATATTGTATTGGGACTGAAATCCCCTAGTGACATACTCTATGAATACCACTAGGAGTAATCTAAGATTATGTAAGTGAGTTCGACGCATGTGGACCAGCAAATGGTGAATAATAATAATAATAATAATAATTATTACTATTATTATTCAGTGACATAAAATAAGTTCATTTTATCACCAGAGAGATGAGTAAAATCGTCCTAATGGAAAGCGAGTCCATAGTTAGAAATATTTTAAGTGGGTTAATTCAAAGACGTTAGTGACTGTTCACTTTTGAACATTATGTTTATCATGCTTTGTTTATGTATATATATATATTAAGACGGCAATATTTGGCATTTTACAAACTGGCTGGGAACCAGAATATGAGGTCCGGCTATCCTTTACAATAATAATGGAAACTTTATTGAAATTCTTTATATATATACAATTATAAATCTCAGTTTTGAGGTTATATATATATATATATATATATATATATATATATATATATATATATATATATATATATATATATATATATATATATATATATATATATATATATATATATATATATATATATATATATATATATATATATATATATATATATATATATATATATATATATATTATATATATATATATATATATATATATATATATATATATATATATATATATATATATATATATATATATATAATATATATATATATATATATATATATATATATATATATATATATATATATATATATATATATATATATATATATATATATATCAAGCAGGGGCGCACATTCGAAATATTTGTGGGGGGGGGGGCGCTTTTCGATCTGGGACCGACTTTTATGTTCGTATCTGATAAATGTACCGATATGTACCCCCTTCGTTCCTTCAAGTTCCCAACCAACACAATTACAAATTCAAATGTAATGCAGCACTTTATTTTGCGAAAAATTGAGGATATTGTATAGACCTTTTTAATAAGTCTGGCGTCAGCAGCCCTATGACGGCGGTAAAGGGAAGCCCCGCACGGCCATTTTGTTTGCTTCATTTTAAAGCCACAAGGAAGAAAGCCTCGAAAATGGTAAGTTTTACGTAATTCTCTTTAGTTAATGCTAAAAATTAATTATATGTTTATGATAGTTTATATTATCATTGTTATTTGTTTAAGTCTTACCTTAGTTTAGCTGGTAAACTCGTACATTCATCAACGTACGACCTTTGCTTACTCCTGTTGTTTAGATTTATATGCCACAAAAAATCTAATTTCCAATCATTTCCTGTTCTTTTTCTTAAATCTTTAAGTTTCATAAGCGTGTACACACTGCCAAGGTGTAAATCATCAGTGAAGTCGATAAATCCGGGTATTAACAGTGAAATAACATTTCGTAAGTTCGCTTCGAACATCGACAGGAAAAGCACGAGGGTTGTTGCGGAAAATAAGAGACAAAAACAAATACTTCCAGGTGAGTCGATCGTTTAGCAACATAGATGCATGAACAAGGCTTTGTAATAGTCGTACGCTATGTTGTATTGTTTTGTACTTAAAACCGACCTAGTGATGACTGATAGTACTTAGCACAGAAAAGTTTTTAACCTCAAACATTTTCATTTGGTAATTATATTAAACAGGTGAGAAAACATGCATAGCTGCATTTGAAGAGTTACGAGTTTCAGCTGATCAGCGAGATTGGTACCACGAGCAGTAAAACCCGTCTTGCAGCAATTTCACCAAACATACTGTATGTGAAGAAAACCTGCATGAGCCACCTGCAGTTATTTCAAAAGATAACCATATATTCAGCAGTGAAGACCATGTAATCAATCTATATATCCAATAATATTGCTTTGAAATATCTCGAACATAAATATAATGCATTGCTTGAAAAATACGAATTACTACTACAAACGACAAATGCACAGCACGAAAGAAAACTAGAGTCTTGACTGGCATTACAGTCGGCTTCAAATAATATTTCTTACAGAACGGATTAAACACATATCCTCAGTTTTTTTAAATACAGCGCACATACAAAAGTATGTTTTCTTAAAAACTTTTCTAGTATAAGTAATACCAAGTATCAGTCATCATTAAGTATAATACAATACAATATAATACAATACACTATAGAATACTTGTTCATGCATCTATGTTGCTAAACGATCGACTCACCTGGAGGTATTTGTTTTTGTCTCTTCTTTTTCGCAACAACCCTCGTGCTTTTCCTGTCGATGTCCGAAGCGAACTTACGAAATGTCATTTCACTGTTAATACCCGGATTTATCGACTTCACTGATGATTTACACCTTGGCAGTGTGTTCATACACGCTTATGAGACTTGAAGATTTAAGAAAAAGGACAGGAAATTATTTGGCATATAAATCTAAACAACAGGAGTAAGCAAAGGTCGTACGTTGATGAATCTACGAGTTTACCAGTTAAACTAAGGTAAGACTTAAACAAATAACAATGATAATATAAACTATCGTAAGCATATAATTAATTTTTAGCATTAACTCAAGAGAATTACGTAAAACTTACCCGATTTTCGAGGCTTTCTTCCTAGTGGCTTTAAAATGAAGCAAACAAAATGGCCGTGCGGGGCTTCCTTTTACCGCAAACCACGTAGACTTATTAAAAAGGTCTATAGCGCTAACGCGCTATAGCTTAAGTCTAACAAAGAACACTTTAATTTTTTTATAATATATAGATTTTTGTAATTATATAAAGTGAAACGTCCCTGAGAATTGTGGCCATGTAAGGGAATAAAGGCCCGAATGTAATGCAAATGATCTCAAACAAAGGATTTTGCTCATTTGCATTAGATTCGGCACATGAAAAGTTCGACGTTTGAACTAAGCCTGCAGTCATATACATACATGGATATACTCAACACTACTAATATTTGTAACTCATCTGTTACTTATATTTGTCATATATATATATATATATATATATATATATATATATATATATATATATATATAATATATATATATATATATATATATATATATATATATATATATATATATATATATATATATTTTGAGGTAAGCGAAAATATATATATATATATATATATATTATATATATATATATAATATTCATATTAGATTTTAGATGAGTTTTTTTTTTTGCTATGGTATGGTAGATGAAAAGCCACTCTGTGGATATTTTACCATTATTAGTATAGGCAATCGAGTGCAATTAAGGATTTACACCACGAGTGATATTTGAAAATTGTGCCAAAATTACACGAGCCGTTAGGCGAGTGCAATTTGGCACAATTATCAAATATCACGAGTAGTGTAAATTCTTAATTGCACGAGCAAAATCATATGATTATTCATTTATTATATGCATGACAAAATTACGACACGTACGCTTCATCTTCTTCCAAGTCTTTAAAAACGTCTTGTCTAATTAGTTGACAACAAACCTTTTCACTGTTCTTTGTACTCATTTCAAAATATTTATATGGAATGTTTAATTAACAGTGTACCACAAGTCGTTGGAAAAGTGAAAACTTTCCATTTGCAGAATAGACCACCATTTTGAATTTTATTGTCAAACTTTTCCCCAGTGTCTTCTCCTTTTCATTTATTGCACTCTAGTGCAATAAATGATTTTATTGCACTCCTCTCAGCCAATCAGAATCCAGTAATTTTGTCATGTATATAATAATAATAATAATAATAATTATTATTATTATTATTATTATTATTATTATTATTATTATTATTATTATTATTATTATTATTATTATTATTATTATTATTATTATTATTATTATGTATTAATGACAAAGACGATATGTATAAATCCAATAAAATCACCTTTCTGGAAAGTTCTGGAAATAACTGTCTTAAATACTAAAGATGATCAGGATGAATTTCGGCAACATCTGCTAAAGAAAAAAAACATAAGAGTACAGTAGTCTGTGATTTATAGTGACCAGGCTATATTTTTAGTCGACGAAAAGTCCAGTGTGGTGACGGTGTTCCTAAAATGATTAGGTTTTAAAAACAAATTCCTTTTATATGCACAAGACACAGTGGCTCCCCCAACATTTTAAAAACCCACATAACAAAGCTTGAAACGCTGTGTACCATCATGGCAGAAAATACAAGCAACAAGAAGCTTTCAGAGATCGATAAGCTCTTAAAGCTATTACTTTACCGTGTCAGCCACATCTGCGACTGCTGAGCGCACATTTTCGGTGCTTCGAAGAGTGAAGTCGCGTATCAACGTTCTCCTACTTAATGTCTACCAGAGTGAATATGATACTCTCGATCTTCACAAGATAGCGAAGGAATGAGCGAATTATTAAGGTCTTTTTCGGTGCCTTTGAGTAACCTTTCAGAATTTAGATTAATATCCATATACATGTATAATCTCTGTATTCTTATGTCTATTACTTTATAGTGTTGAAATTAATAGAAGTATTAGAAAAAATATAACATTTTATAAAATGATTTTGAACAAAATAACATCTACTCCTAACCTACTGTGTGCCATGCTGCTGTTGCACTACTGAAGATGATTTGTAACTAAATATATTATGTACCTTTATGCTTTACATAAATAGTTTGATAAATAGCGCATTTTGTTAATTTTTTTATATTATAAGATAACGTGAAATTCACTGTAAATTATGATATTTGGTTCTTTGTTTTTGCGTAAAATTTGAGCCGCGCTTACCGCAAAATTAGTTGTAAACGTTGGCTCAAAATTAGTTGTAAACGTTGGCTTAAAATTTTCCGGACACTCCTTTAATATTTGCGCCTTCGCCATGATCAGTCGCAACTCCGCGATGCGAACCACTTTTCCTATATATCCAATGATCTTGCCCCCCCCCCCCCCCCCAACTTAAACCATTTTCCTACGCCACTGACAAGGCAGTATCTGACAACTTAATGTCAATAGATTCCATGCATTTAGAAGGAGAGTGGCACTAAGCTAATACGCAGAAATTATGTGTTAATATGGTAAGAATTAGCACATTCAGAATTTGAAGGTGTCGAGAAATGGCAGATGATCCCGTCTTGGCTGTTGAGTAGGAACATGTTGTTTCGTTCTGTCACCCAATACTTGAGATGTTCTGCCCACTAGCGAGAACCACAATTGCATTTAAATTCATAAATAACAAAGCTTGATGAGAAGGCAGGTAGAACTTCTTTAGGAGTAGGCGCGGCAAAATAAACCTAGTTGAGAAAATGAATCTTAAGGCTTGAAAAAGTATTCTCTATGGCAACCTTCAGATGTTTCTCGAATTGTTAGGGATTGTTACATCTCACCAATTAAATATTTTGTATTGCTAAGCTAAAAGAATCAAAACGTGTGCAAGGCGTATATAGATCAATGTAGAAAGTTTAAAGTTTAACCATTTCCATAAATTCGAGAACAACAACATATTAGCCTTATTAAGTTTTAGTTCACAAAGATGATTAAATTCTGACAAGCATTTATCTGAATGAATGAATAAATCAACTGTATATTTAATGAGGAAGCCACAATCACCAAAAGGTACTTTACATGAGGGTCCTCTACCTTTACACGCCTTTACACAGGTTTTGATTCTTTTGATATGAATTTATGCTGGTAGAGTAGTATCACTTCACCTCAAAACATGCATACTGTTGAATTTTGTCAGCCTCCTTTGATGTGCAACGCTGCCCGCCATTTTAAACAATTAAGAAAGTAGTATTAAAATTTAGATAAGGTACTATTTACCACAATAATATTATTTATATTAAGTATTTACTTATATTAAGTATTTATTTATATTAAGCATTTGAAGTATTTACAAATATAAGCCCAACATATATACTGTCACGTGTGACGTTTTTTATCAAACAACTGATCAAATTTGAAAGACATCGTCATTCTTGTCAATTTCAACAAACATGATTACTATAGATTATATAGAAACACTTCTATAGCTGTACCTCTCGCATGCAATCGGCGCAGATCAACCTGCGAGGCTGCGAACAGTCACGACAATCAATACCGTCACTACCTCTTACTTTGATCCAAAGTCTTCGGCTACCATATCATTGTGGATCTATTTGAATCCACAATGACATGGGCTATTACTTCGTCTTCTAGAAAATGCATTTAAAAACCTACCTATCCTATAAATAAAAGACGCTATAAAATTGGTCAATTCGTTCTCAAAGCAAAATTATATCACTGATGAAAATGACCTCCTCACGGCACCCATATATTCGAAAGGAATTAGCCATGCTATACATTACCACAATGTATAGCGCTTTTTAAAGAGGTTTAAAGTGGCACTACGATCACATTTTTACCTATTGATATTTTTACTTATTTATAAAGCAGAGCTTCTAAATATTACTCGGTCGTTACCGTTTTGCGATTCGACGATGGCAAGTATTGTTTTTTGACTCCGAATCTGGAGTTGTTATGTCCGCCATTAATCGTTCATGTTCCTGACCAGCGTAACGAAGTGACGTAAGATTCGCAACGCGAAGACTCCATATGGCTAATTCAAGTAAATCAAGGTCGTTTTTTCAAATTATTCGTCTGAAAGGCTGAACATTTCATCTACTTCTCGAAGGAAACAAGAAACAAGTAACCTCGACTGAAATTCAGGCGTAGCATTGAGAATCTGACGTCACAAACAATATTACCTTTTGAAATTGCGCTCACTTGGAACACGTTTTTAGTAATGGTGGCCTAAATATAATAATGATTTCAGAGCTCAAAATACTTACTTCAAAATACCATTTTTTAGTTTTTTTTACATTGATGATCACTTTCGACCCTGAAATACTATTCTATGCTAAAGAAAATCTAAAATACGAGGGTGAATTTTCATCGTAGTGCCACTTTAAAGTTCCACTGAGGTGAAAAATTCGTCTATCCAATTTTGATTTTATCTAAAAGTATTTTGAAAATGAAACAGAATGGCTGGCTTTCTGTCTTTCTGAATACCTCATCTCGTTCCAGAGATATTCAGGTTTTTTGAAACATGCAAATTAGATACCCTGTCATTTTCTCAAATAGACAAAATAAAATTCACAAAATGAGAAATATCTCTGCAAATAATACGCAGAATGTTTTGAAACTTTCCACATGTATGCCAGCTTGGAGATCGCTTGGTGTCAGATCTCTTCCATTTGTAAAATAAAATTTGTTTATTTCTCAACTATCAAACAACGTTTACTGTAGGGCATAGTTTCGAAGATTTGTACACACGTAGATATTGTATTCCTGAGGTCTAAATCATCTTATTCTTTAAGAAAGAGACAGAATTAAAATTTAATAAAAATTTTTTTAGTTGGAAGACTCCTGCTTCCTAGCGGTCTCCTTGGTAACAACATACTTCACTGCACAGTGGTGTGAACTATCGTCATTGGCATACATGTGCAAAGTTTCAAAACATTCCACTTGTTATTTGCAGAGATATTCCTCAATTTGTGAATTTTATTTTGTCTATGTGAGAAAATGACGTCATACAGCATCTAATTTGCATGTTTCAAAAACCTGAATATCTCTGGAACGATGAGATAATATTGAGAAACCGAGAAAGCCATTATGTTTCATTTTCAACTAATATTTTTTAGATAAAATCAAAATCGGATAGACGAAATTTTAATCTCAGTGGCACTTTAAAGTTGAGTGTTACGCTAATTACTTAATTATTCTAGTTTTAGTGACGAACAAAACCTACCAAGGAAGAGAATGCGATTTTCATAACACTCAGGAGTTGTGGCGTGTGAAGTGAGAAGCAAGAAGATGACGCATATAGTTTCTCTAAAGATTGCTAGAATGGCAGCTTGTCAATGGAAAGGTACCTTTGTTCTCATTTACGCAGTTGCTCTTGGCCTTGTCCAAGTTGTTGGTGAAACCGATAAAGAGGTTAGTTTAAACGTCTTTCTTCGCTGTATAAGGAAGACCGTAAATCGTAATATAATAACGAATAAAAAATAAAATAAGTATAAATAATATATAAAATAACGAATGGAAGTTCTAAGGTGCCCTTTAGGGGTCGTCGGCCCTTCTCTCGACCCCTTAACTCGAAAAGTCAGACCATACGATTCCTGACTATCTCGGCGGCAGAACACCTATTTTAACACTACCTCTCAGCACACTACTTTTATATGAATAATTATCCACCAAATTGGTCAACTCACTAATAAAGTGTTGAACTGTTCATTGCAGTTTCCCACAGTAGTGTAACCATTTACACGGTAAATGGTAAATTATTGTTGAAAATATTAGTTGTTGCCTGATGTTTCCATTTCCTGTTCGGAAAACATCCGACAGAGAAACAAATGTTGTCGGATGACGGATATTTTTATCTTCCGCTTGCGTGACTTTGGTCTTAGACTAAGTTGGCACACGCACATCTGGTTTAGTTGGAGAAGCACACAATAATGTCCGCGGGTAGTTCGCTACAAAAATTAATGTGTCTTCGAGAAGGCGGTCTTGATTTTCAGATAAGTATTAATATTATCGTTTTTTATTAATCCTCGTAATCTAGAAACGAGAGTTTTCTTGAACTAATAATTAGCTTTATTTACACAAGGACCGCTTGGTAACTCATCACTTAATTAAAGAGTGAATGTAGCAATATATAGATATCCTAGCTTATTGGTTCTACACAAAAACGTACAGTGCATATACGGAAGTTTACATTGTTATTTCCTTGCTGCGAGAATTGTTACCGGCATGAGGAAATATGATCATATAACGCCAGCTTTGCAGCAACTCAAAGTCTCAAGACTTTGGCTATATAAGTAGCTGCGTTTTAGGGATGCAGGTATATGACTTTTAAATGTTTGAAGGGTTTAGTAGAGCTCCATCATATACCTTACCAATAGATTTACTTTAAAATCACAAACACATAATCATGATATATACTAGATACAAGGATGAGTTAGAGGTTCCGTTCTACAGAACTGCTGTGGGCCAGCGTTCGTTTCTGTTCAGGGCAACTAAATTATGGAACGAGCTACCGGACAGCGTCAAGGACACGGTAGTATTAACATTTTTAAAAGTACTGTAAAAACACTCTCGTTGAAGAATGCTGGAGCACATAAGAATGTCATTTTTAATAATTTCACATTTGTACATATTCTATACTTCTTTTAGACATTTTATACTTCTTTTAGGCTTTATTTATGTAATCAAATACTGAAAAGCCATATTTGGAGAAATTAATAAATATATATATATATATATATATATATAGGGCACATTGTATAGATATATATATAGGGCACATTGTATATAGGGCACATTGTATACTTTCATGTATATATATATATATATATATATATATATATTATATATATATATATATATATATATATATATATATATATATATATATATATATATATATTTATATATATATAGTAAGGATTTGTGGTGAAGGAAAATTTCGAGTGTTGGAATATATACATTTTAAGACCTATATATATATATATAATTCAATCTACAGACACGTGTTTCGCTGTACCACAGCTCATCAGTGTAGCTTGGAACAATCTGGATGAGTCTGGCTGGACTATTATACACTTGCGACCGTCATTGACAACCGCTTGTGGGATAGCAAAGGCGATCAGAACATCCAGATAGCGTGAAGTGCGCATGGGGCCAGAGCGCTCAAACTGCCACAATGGTAGCGAGCGTTGCGTAATTGCTATATATATATATATATATATATATATATATCATATATATTATTTCACACTGACACAACGGTAAACAAAATACCATCAATGTATGGTTTCGGGTGATCAACTGACGACCCACATCTGGCAAATGAAATCTCTCTTCATTAGATACATTACGCTAGGGATTTTAAAGCAGAACTAGCGATACAAATTAGAGCTATGTTCATTGTTTAGTGGATTTTGTAAGCGCCAACAATCGCGCCAATTGCGAGAATTCTGAAGATCTTTCCTATGCTCGGAAATTTGTGTGTTTGTTTTTGATAAATTTTTAATCTGATTGTCTTGGCGTGAACATTTGTGAAAGGGATACCATGGCTGAAATAAAGTGATAACAGAGTAATGCCACAACCATCTCTGCATGCGACTGTGGAGACGTTCAGGGCCAGGGGCAGCAATTAACAGTTGTCCGACGCTGTGATAAATCAAACATGATACAGCTCGACCTAACGGTGAAAAAGTCATGTTGTTCGGAGGCTTGCTGCCAAGCCCAAGGTATTATTGTCAGTCAGTCAGTGTCAGTGATTCACATTTTATTTTGCTTTTGCAAGAATGGCAGGGGTGATTCACCTTTAGCTTTGACTTTAGCATCAATTAGATTCGACAAATGATGAATTAATTAGAAGTTTAGCAATTATATAGATTATAGGGTTTACATATAGTACTTAAACTAATCAAACCATGAATTATCATGGTCTAATATTTACATTTGCACGAAATGTTTGGTTATTTGGATAAATGATTCGTAAACTACGACAGCACGCAATCCGCATCGTGATTGTGTTCTTATATGAAATTAGAATGTTATTTTTACGTCCTGCCTTGAAATGGGGTAATACATGAAAGACCGACAAATTTAGATGAACAAAACAAACTAAACGTGATTGTCCTCCACACTTGTTTTCTTACAAGTTTACACGAGTTTTGGTACTCAGAACGATGTAGGTATTATTCCAGATTATGCCGGGTTGCTATTTGTGCCAATTTAAATTCTACAAACTCTGGTTGTTTTTGTGAAAAATAAAACCAAGCTGGTAAAGGAGGTTATAACATTGAGTGGAATTCTGAGATTCTTCGACTTCAAGAACGGCGCAAGTATAGAAAATAGGCATATGCAATATCATTACTCTTAAAATTTTGCTAAGCCGAGCTCACCATAGTCACGCACAGTCCGTTGTTATTAAATACAACTTCTGTAAATTTACGTTTTGTACACAAAGATATAGAATAACGTTTTTCATGTTTATTCAAACCACCTACATCGTTCTTTATAGCAAAACTCGTGGAAACTTGATAGAAAACAATTATGAAGTTTAATCAAACGGAGGTGTGACATTGCCATTGGTCGGAAGGCGAATATCCAGCTTAATTATTGTTATAAGTCACTACATGCTAATGAAACCAAACCTATTTTTACTACGTTTAGTTCAATCCCATTACCTTCCACCTTTCTCTACCGCATTCCTAATCTAAATCATCACACCTCTGCGGAGGAGAGACTCTGGAAATATTTATCCATACATGGCAGATTTTTAACAAAAATATAAAAATTTCCGCATGCGCACTAGAATTGTCAACTGACAAATGACCAATATTTATAACTGATAACTGACAAACAACAATTAACATTCCTCTTAAAAGAAATGATGATATTCCTGTTATTGAAAAACTGAAATTTTAACAGTAATAACCGGAAGCGACGCCAGAGACTGTTCCTCACAGACTTGTCAGGTTCATCGGTTGTGCCCAAAATGAGCACGTTTGGGAGGTGAGAAAGTCTGTAAGAACTGACATCGCACCAGAATTCAAGGGGAAAACGAACCAGACCTTTGAATAACTTAATTTATCTTTCGCTGAATATCCGTTGGCGTTGCAAGCTCGATTTACTTAATTAAACCACCAGTAATTAAACAAGGGACAAACAGTACTATGTTTTAGCTCTAAAATCCTAAATATATTGGGGGGGGGGGGGGCTAAGCCCCCCATCTCAAATTATGGGGGCTATAGCCCCCTTATTCTGCCGCCCTTGAATTAACTGTCAGTTAATATCTGATGATATTCCTGACAGTAATAACCGGAAGCGACGCCCAGATTAATGTGTTGACAAGAACATATAAGTGTCCGGAGAAAGACAAATATGAGAGGTGAAATCCGAAGTTGTGTTTACTTGCGTTTTTTTTTGTATCGCATTCTTGCGGTCGTATCGCTTCCTCAGAATTTCCTTCGCCGACTTATGTTAGCGCGAACCCAGATATCGAGGGCTTTGCTTGATAATCCAACAGCCCCTCAAGTACATAAATTTATCGACATCTGACAAATCTGTATTCGAAACCGTCTCAAAATTCCTGCCATTCCAACCTTCGGCTGAATATTCGGATCTCTAGTTTGGGCAATTTTACACGAACGATCTTCTTTGACTTCGTACTAGCGCTGCTACTCAGCTCAGTCAGCCTCTTTCTCTTCAGTTTCGACTTCCTTTTGCTGATCGTTCTGCTTCTGGTTTTTCGTTGTAAGTCGAGAACGCTTATCTCAGTCATTATGTCTGCCCTCAAAATTCCAATCACTTCGCAATCACTTCGCAATCACTTCGTCTGTAACATCCGCTAGTTCATATGTAACATCCTCTAGTTCAAAATTTCCGCATATGCACTTGAATTGTTAACTGACAAATGACCAATATTTATAACTGATAACTGACAAAGAACAATTAACTCATTTGAAAACTAAAATCTCTGTAATCGTATTTCCTGCATTCTGAGACTGTTCCTCGCAGACTTGTCAGGTTCATTGGTTAATGAGCACTAGAAAGTCTGTAAGAACTGACACGTCATCAGAATTCAAGGGGAAAACGAACCAGACCTTTGAATAACTTAGTTTATCTATCGCTGAATATCCGTTGGCATTGCAAGCTCGATTTACTCAATTAAACCACCAGTTAAACAAGGGAACACACAGTGTTTTAGCTCTAAAATCCTAAATATATTGAAGGGGGGCTAAGACCCCCATCTAAAATGCTGGGGGGCTATATTATCCCCTTATTCCGCCGCCCTTGAATTAACTGTCAGTTAACATTCCACTTAAAAGCAATGATGATATTCCTGATAGTAATAACCAGAAGCGACGCCCAGATTAATGTGTTGACAAGAACATATAAGTGTCCGGAAAAAGACGAATATGAGAGGTGAAATCCGAAGTTGTGTTTACTTGCGTTTTTTGTATCGCATTCTTGCGGTCGTATCGCTTCCTCAGAATTTCCTTCGCCGATTTATGTTAGCGCAAACCCAGATATCGAGGGCTTTGCTTGATAATCCAACAGTCCCCGCAAGTACATAAATTTATCGACATCTGCCAAATCTGTATTCGAGTGGACAGCATTCTGGAAACTGTCCCCAAATTCCTGCCATTCTTCCAACCTTCGGCTGAATTTTCGGATCTCTAGTTTGCACAAATTTACACGAACGATCTGCGTAGACTTCGTACTAGCGCTGCTACTCAGCTCAGCCTCTTTCTCTTCACTTTCGACTTCCTTTTGCTGATCGTTCAGCTTCTGGTTTTTAGTTGTAAGTCGAGAACGCTTATCCACTATGTCTGCCCTCAAAATTCCGGCATTTCGATCTCTTTCGCAATCTCTTGTAAAATCCTTAGTTCATTCAGCAAGTCAATAATTTCGCTGTCTAACTTCTTGTGTGGGGAACACAGAGAAAGATAAACCCACACTTTCACACATAAATCTTAAAGCCTTCTTTATTATTAGTAGAAAACCATGCTAAAACCCGAATCAGTAAACAGAGCAATCGCACTAAAAATCCCATCGATATATCACCCCTCACCCATGCATCCAATCACTCCTCGCTATCATATTACTTCACAAACACGCCTACTAATTTACAGTTTACTAATTTACTAATTTACTAATTTACAGTTTCCAACACTTGTTAATCGTTTCGAACTGCTCTTCGAGGGATGTTTGATGGTGGTAGAACCTTTGACGTTGTCTTCTTTGGTGACAGGGTGTGCGCCCTTCACCTCTGGTATATATATATATATTATGTATACCAAATAAGGCCCTGTTTACATGGAGGTAGTGTGACCCTTCCAAGAGGGTCAAAAGATAGCTCCTGTTTACATGGTGCAGGATGAGCCTTGTAGAGGGCTAACTCCTCTAGTAGGGTCACCCTCGCTTTTCGTGGCCACTAAGAAAATTGGAAATGGTATCGACAAATCTCAGTGTACATGCTCTGGAGGCCGGCTTTGAAGTCTACTCCATTAAACTCGCACTGCGTTTTGTACTGTTTGATTTCTCTACTAACTCAGGTGACCACGATCATTTTTTTACTTTTTTGCTTCTGCGCCATCCTTTGATGTAGAACATGGTTTTCTTTCATGATATTTTGAAGCTACAATAGTCACAGGTTCAACGTTGACCTCTACAATTTCTTCCTCTTCATTTGTTACAACTGTTGATTGCGTTGATAGGGTTTCTAGCGGTATACTTCTCTAGTCGCTTGTCGCCAGATTGGTAGCATTTTCGTGGTATCTTCGAAAGACTTTTGTTGACGATGGCACCGAACGCACACTTTTATTGCACGCTTTTTCACTGAAATATGACCCGTATGGGAGCTAGGGTGACCCTACCTAATGCGTTTACATGGGTAAGGCAAAGTAAACAAAAAAGATAGCCCTGTCGCCACGATTACCCTAGCACGACCTTACCATTCTCCGCCTTTATTTACAAAATGTATAATTTATTTTTAAACTTCTGGGTTTTTTTTACTTTGGGTGTTTCCACAAGCGCCATCGGTTCGAAACCAATTGGGTATATCATTGCAACATGAAGTACTTGCCGCTGTGTTGAAATGCCTCTGAACGCATAATATTATGGGCTTAAATTTTCGTTCCTCACAGATGTTTTATAGTTTGGCTGTTTGGCCTGGGTTATCGAATCTGATGGTTACTGCTACTCTCAAAATGCAGGAAATAGCGTTTTAGAACCTTATAAAGTCAACAAATTATAGGGGTGCATGACCCCCTAGATGTTCGCACCTTCGTCGCTCCTACGCGCCTGTAGCAAGCAGATATAGGGTAACTCTAACCCCACGAGGGTCACCATATAGGACATATGTAAACGAAACCTAACAGATGGTAGCTTGAGAAGGGTTACGATTATGGTTAGGGTGACAAGCTATTTATTATTCGTAAGCACTTATACTTCAGTTGAAGAGTTCTGTTATTTCTCTTTTCCATATTATATCCAGTTCTTTTGAGTACTTAGCAGCTTTCATATTTTTTCTTATCAATGGAAGAAACAGCAGTAGACTTTTGCATTGTTCAATTGCAGTCATGCAATGCATGGTATTGCAGCTGCTATCGTGCTGCATGGTTCTGCAAGAGTTTCGACTACTTAATTATACTTGTTAATAATCTAAGCCTTATGAGTTATGAAGCAATGAAATCCAACACAAGTGTTTAAAGTTTAAAGGCTATACAAGGTAGTGTCCACTGAAAATGAATGAATTAACGAATGAATGAATGAATGAATGGATGAACTGTATTTAACGAGAAAGCCTCATCACCCGAAGGTGCTTTTCGTGAGCGTCCTCTATTCGGATTGCCAATTTAATAGGTTATTACAGTGTATAAACACTATAAAAGCATCAAATAGTAAGCGGGAAGTGGTTGTTGCGTACACGTATTTCTAGTACTAGGATTGCGGAACAGTATCACCAACCTTGAGATTTGGTAGTGGAGGCTGAACGAAATGGTGGCCGTATAATGTGGTCCAAACTTCACGCTGATTTGACCTGTTAACATATCCTTCGGTTTCATTATAATATAGTACTGTGTTTTGTATTGTTGTAATTACTGACAAGCGAATCCAACGGTATGTCCCCTTCGTGTAGACTACACCTTTGACCTTTGCCAGGTCAAATTCAGAAATGTCCAAATGATTTTCATATATTTCCAAATTATATTCAAATTTTCCAATTGAATTTCAGACGTTTTCAAATTATATTCAGAAATTTACATGTGAATGAAATTAGGATCCACTCAGGGGACATCAGTGTTGCCAATTTCAACTTTTTTGTCCGTTTATTAATTCTGGGTACCAAAGAATAGAAAAATTCCTTGTTAAATCCCTTGAGAATCGATTTTCGTTTGTTTGTCCGCCGTTTTTGGTTTATAAACAGCAACTGTGAGTTTCACGACATTACAACAACTCAGTTCATGCAATGAAACACGATTCTCATGCAGTTTGATATTTTTGACCGAATAATGATAATTTTGAACCGAATTAGCCTTTATGTGTGATATACAGTTTGTATGTCCATATGTACTTAGTTTGAAGAATTTACACGCGTTTGTTTTGTTATGGTTATTTTGTTATCGGTTATTTGTTTGGTTTTTGTTGTATTACGGAATTGATATGTAATAAAAGTAAAATGAAAAGTTCTGAAATTAATGTATACTATTCTGAAATGCAGTTGTAACTATCTGAAATTGACTTGAATTATCTGAAATATGAAATTGAGTGCGAAGCACGAGTGGCATTATGAATATTTCGCCAAACTCAAGTGCGATTTTTTCATTAATTATTCAAGAACAAGTGTTATTTCCTTTTAATACTTTTCAATCAATTTTATGCGTCCTGAATTTTACTCGAAGCGGGAAGATGTTTGTAAATATCAAAATCCAACACCCAGATGTGATTTTTACTAGGGGTATTTTAAAAAATACAACATGATTGGCCTGTGTCAGTTTTGACAGACTATGCAAATAACACACATATAAGAGATTACATATAAGATTGTATAAAATCAGTATAGCCATGCAGTCACTCGTAAGAATTAGTCCTTTTTTCAATTCGTATCGTGGCTAAATAATCCGATTCGTGATCTACATTTACGTGAGCACTTTGAACATGTTCATTCACTATCAATTCCTTCTTGGTTGTTCCTTTATTTTGCTAGTCTGCATTTTTCTGTACGTTGTTGGTTGTGTTGTTGTTGACATCACTAGTGGCTTTCTGGACAAGAGTGCGCCATTAGTTTCTATTTTCTGCTAGTTGTTCCAGTTAACTGATGTTGATGTTTGCAGATTTACGATCTCTTTTACAGGAATCTAATTTATATCTTAGGATTGAGCTTCCAATATTGCGTTTACCATGCGAGAGTTCACCATATCGCAGTTGTTTAGGGATTCTTTCATCTTTCATCCTGATAACATGTCCAAGAAATCGTAATCTCTTTTTAGTAAGCACAGGGCCGTAGCCACCGGTACGGTTGGTCCGGTTTTAACCGGACAACTTTCCGGAGCGCGCAGTGAATTTTTTTTTTTTAGTTCTTATATTATATTATAGTTTAATAGCGTTTTTTATAGGGTTAGTATAAGAGTTAATATTAATTATTAAGGTTATATTTCACTGTTTGTCTGTTAATTTATGTTAATTTAATGTTAATAATAATGTTAATTTATGCTGAAATATGATTAAAACATAAAGCTGTTCATATGTTAAAATATAATTTTTTAGTTAGATTTAAGGGAAATTTAGAGAATAACTAAAAATAACTTTCCATTGTCGTGTAAAATGATGAAATAGACTATAAAATTATGGTTAAAACTTCCCTCAAAATGCAGGAAACATAATTTGAGAGCCTTAGTTGAATCAAACCATCCCCCGAACCCCCAACAGGTTTCTCGCACCTTCGGCGCTTGACGCCCAACCGGACCACTTCTAAATTGGTGGCTACGGGCCTGAAGCAGAGTGTAGATGTCATTGCAGTCAGCTCTTACGAGTACAGAGGCATTGGTACGTGATCTTATCCTTCCAGTCTATGCCGAGAATGCGTCTGAGGAAGCGCATGTGGAAGTTGTTAAGTTGTTTCTCTTGTATTGCGTACGTCGTCCAGGATTCGTTTGCATATAACAAAGTACTTAGGATACAAGCTTTATGGACTTTGATCTTCGTAGAAGCAGTGAGCATGTCATTTTCCCATACACGTTCTTTAAATCTGGCCATTGTAGAGGTAGCTTTGGATAGGCGTAGGGTAATGTTGTGCCTATAAATAGGTGAATTTGTCAACCAGTATCATTGGTGCATGGTGGTAAATATTGACCGTAGTGCATTGTTTTGGTCTTATGTATATCGATGGTTAGGTCAAATGCCTTACATGTTATTGAGAGACTATCCATGACAGCTTGAAGTTTATTCTCAGAGTGTCTTGGGAAAGCTGCGTCATCAGCATAGAGCATGTAACGGGAAGTGTGACGTGTGTAAGAATTTTTTAGTGGAATCTCATGCCCGCTTTAAGAGTTACGCTACTGGGCAAACCTACAGAATTAAGGAAAACTCGAGTTGTACTTCTAGAAATGTGGTATATCTTATTTCGTGCACCAAATGTAATCTACAATATATGGGTTCCACTTCCACACAATTTAAGGTTAGATTTCGAAATCATAAGTCTGCCATGAAAACTAAGAAAAATCGTGAGAAACGGCCATCCATTTTTAATCAAACACCGCATGAACTTCGGGAATTTAACGTCATATGTGTTGAGATGATAAGAGATGACATCGATGTAGATAATAAACTGTTAGCGAGGGACGCCTATTGGGCTGCTCAATTACGGACACTTAATCCTGATGATCTTAACAAAAGGCAAGAATTCAGATCACAACACCGAATTCAATACGCCTCCTAGGAATTCTTATTATAACAATATCATTTACCATATTAAATTTGTTTAGTTAATGTTAATTAGTTTAATAATTTGTATATAAGGAACCATTTTAGTTTGTATTTTTGTATTTTCAACTGAAGAAGCCCGAATGGTCGAAACGTAGGACCAACCGTAAAGGATACTGCGGCCAAAACACAAATCTAAAGTTCATATGAAACATCTTAGTGATTTTAGTTTATTTCCTAAGTTTCAACATTCCTATCAATTTATTTAAGAAGATATGGCTAGTTGAAGTTGAAAATTTGAGGATTTTGACGCCATATTGATTTTGAAAATATGACGTCATTGAGTGATTCTTTATCGGCAGTGGAGTTGTTTTGATGGCGTGATAGCTGTTGTGAATGCTCTTTGGACGAAAATTAGTCGAAATAAACTATTTAGTTGCTCATGCAGGAAAGTAGAGGAGCTTCTTAGTTTCTTAGTCATAATACGAGATCACTCAGTCACGTCATATTTGAGAAACAAATATGGCGTCAAAATCCTCAAATTTTCAACTTCTATCTTCTTAATTAAATTGATAGGAATGCTGAAACTTTGGAAATAAACTAAAGTCAATAAGATATTTCATCAAATGGTTTGAATCCGGATTCATTATTATTTAATATTAAATGTTCTTCCAGATTATTTAAAACAAAAATGTTATTGTTGTCTGACGTTTTCGCTTTCTGTACGGAAGCCATCTTCAGAGACGTGAAAATGTTGACCGTTGTCAAAAATTTAATTTACGTTGCCTTTTTTTTAAATTTTCACGTCTCTGAAGTGGCTTCCGTACAGAAAGCCGAAACGTCAGACAACAATAACATTTTTGTTTTTAATACTGGAAGAACATTTACTCAGCGGTATTTTACTCATTGGCGGCCATATTGGATGGAAATTAAAAACGTTCTCGAGGCACGCGAATATATACAATTTAAACAATTAGACAGCGCAATTTGATGCAAACTTTTTTTAATTATTTTTTTTTATTTATTTATTTATTTATTTATTTATTTATTTATTTTTTTAAATTTATTGCATAAACAAAAATATTAGAGAAATTGTAATTAGAGGAAAAATCATTCGCTAAAAGTTTCCATTTACGGTAAAGCTATATAATCTGGCAACTTAGATTGATTATAAACTAGATCAATATTTGCATCAAATTACGCTGTTTAATTGTTTAAATTATATATTTTCGCGTGCCTCAAGAACGTTTTATGTTTTCATCCAAAATGGCCACCAATGAGTCACGTGATCTTGTTGTCATGGAAACAAAACCGTAAATTAGTTCCTACTGTATGATAAATATGTTTGGTAAGTTTGACTTAGTTTGGACAAAATCTCTGGAAAATAGGAAAAATAGGAAATAAGGCTTGAGCCATGCCTTAATACCGCTGAGTAATATTAAATAAGATCTTTCATATGAACTACATTTATATATTGCCTGGAGTATCCCTTTAAGTATAGTTCAGTACAAGTATGATGATTTTATATCCAAAAATTTAAAATTTATTTCTACATATTTTTGTTTCGTTTTTAGAGTTCTAACCAGACGAAACCGAGAAATAGTACTACCTCTGGAAAAGGGATAACAGACCAAGATGTTGCTAGTATTATCACGCTCGCTGAATCTGTACTTGGAATTATTTTCAATTCTCTGCTTCTTGTCGTGATTTATTGCAATCCGCTGAATAATCTTCGAAGGTCAAGCTGGTTAACCATCACTAATTTGGCATTAGCAGACTTATTAACAAGCATAGCTACGATCCCACTTTGTTACCCAGTTATTGAACTGGTAATCAAGGATCCAAACCTAAATGCATTACATTGGGTTAACGTGTTTGTCCACATTGGATACTCAAGCTCGTTTTTCCTACTCTTGCTCTTTGCCATAGAAAGATACATTGCTGTCAAGCATCCTATTCAAAGTGGCATCATCATGACCAAAAAGCGCATTGCCGGAGCATGTATTCTATGTTGGGCTGCAGCAATTGTTTTTGGTGGACTTACCTTTTCCAGTGCAGGAGCCAATTCACTAAAAATGTTCATTGTCTTGTATGGCATTTTGGAATTTACCGCCCTGCTCATGGTTCTGTTCCAAGTGTTAATAGTAAGAAGTATCAACGTAGCTGGTCGACGTGTTGCGAGAGCTACAAACAGAGAAGCTCAAATTAAGAGTGCATCAAGAATAACTATAATTCTTACACTTATCTTAATCGTAACTGCTTTTCCTTACTTCATTTCAAAGCAGATAGAATTTGTAAAGCGCCTGTATCCCCACCTCATTTCTGGAAAAGTCGCTCGCTCTTTTCCTTACTTTTATTTTCCGATCGCTTGCCTCAACTTTATCGTCAATCCACTTGTTTACGCATGGCGTCTTCCAGACTACCGCAAGGCATTTGTGGCGCTTTTTCGAAAAAATGTGCGAGGCATAGGACAAAGACTTTCCAAGACATCTTCTCCAACTGTACAACGAATGTCGACAATGACATCATTATAAGATTTTCGATCAAATTGACTTCTCTATCTTTGTATTTTCATTTGCTGGACATGCTTCCATGAATTCTGTTTGGACGATAATGAACGCAAAACCTACCATAGGTCACAGTTTCATCCACATTGATTTCAGAATAATATTAGATAGTTTTGTATAGAGAAGGCAAAAATGTACAAAGAGTCAATCGAAATATTGGGAAATTAATATTTCAAAACGTTACTTAATAAACACGCTGTCGCCATGTTTCTGTACCACTTTGGTATACAAACATGGCACCGAAAAATTGCGACCAAATGAAGCCGAATTTTTAATAATGATGATCAGTTTTTAGTTCAAAAGATTTTAGAAATCACTTCTATAGCTTAATCAACGTAACGCCAGTTGGGTAAACAATATAGTTTTCCCCAACATTCCGGAGAAATACGGACAGTAGCTATCATATAATTCAAAATTAATGTTGGCGGTTTCAGCGATGAAAATGCACTCAAACTTGCAAGTAAAACATTTCCTTGTTTTGACAACTTGATTTAACTTGTATCCACTTCTTTTTGTATTAAAACGACTTAAAATTCGTAAAAAACTACAAAATCTAGGTATCACAACAGCTTGCTTTTTATCGAGATATAATACAACCTCAGCTTGTGTGAGTGACCAGTCAAAGCACGATTTATCACTGATTTCGTAACCGGTTATTTCTTAACGAATGTTGCAATATAGACTTGGGGAAGTTGGAGACGTCACGTTAAATTACCTATTAAATTCAGAGGAACAATACATGTTTTAATTGCATTTTGCCTAACATCTTTTGAATTTGAAAATGCTGTCGTGTTACTACAGTTATTATACCGAAGATTAAAATATCTTCGCATATATTATATTTGGCGAAACAGTATAGTATAATATATAATCAGTATATAAAAAAACTCCTTGATAAACAGGCAAAAATCTCGTATGCGATTTATATGCTTTCAAGGCCCTCTATGGTCAATGCTCCCGCTCCTTACGTTCACAATACAGTCAACTATGGTGATAGATCGTTTGCCGCAGCAGCTACTAAACTTTGGAATACTTTGCCAATTTTTTTAAAACAATCTATTAATATTGCTGATTTTAAGAGAAAACTCAAAACATTTTTATTTCCTAAATGAACCATTTTATTCATGAACTATACCTTTTTATCTGTCTTGTAAAACGCATTGAGACGTTAGTTTAATGCGTTTAAGAAAAATCTTTTATTATTATTATTATTATTTACTATAATGGATTACTTAAACTGCACAAGCCAAGTCGTACCAACCTCGTAGGCGAAAATGGCCCTGGGATCGGCTGGCACATGACACCCAGAATTTCTGCGTGTTTAGATATGATAATTTGTGTGGTCTTTGTTCCCTTTCCTTTGTCTACTTTGTTTACCTGAATAATTGAGAAATGTTCAATGCTCTTCAGAGTTGTTCATGTCAGCATTCGTAGGCATAAAAGCAGCGAACAAGCCTAATAATCCACCATACATCCATGGTTATCTCTTACAAAAGGTATGAAGAAGCATTATTATATCTAATTTAGTGAAAGCTATCGCTTCTAATTTGCTGTAAAATTTGAAGACAGCATTCAGATTTAGATGAATAAATTATACTCGGCTAAATTAATTGAGTTTTACGACAAGCCAATCGGATTATAGAATGAACCAGCCGATCCCAGGGCCATTTTCGCCGACCTTCCGCCGTGGAGGCAAAATGCCCTGGGAACGAGGTTGAAGTCGACGTTAAAGTTCTTAACACGTAATCTGTTATCAGTTCTGAAATCGAACACCAAAATGTATATGGACACCAAAATATATATACTCCGGTTACTGTTAGTTGTGAATGTGGGAGAGCTAGAAGTAGGCAGACGATACATGGACGATCTTCAAGCTCATATCCTCAGAAAATTGATTCTGAGTCCTGAACAGGATCGAACCTGTAACCTTCTGATTGTCGGTGAGACGTTCTAACCACACATCATTGTAACTGTCGCTCTCCATCTGAGTCTCGGTGGCTCAATGGCTAGAGCGTCTCACTGGCAATCAGAAGGCTACAGGTTCGATTCCTGTTCAGGACTCAGAATCAATTTTCTGAGGATATGAGCATGACGATCGTCCATTTATCGACCAAAATTAACGACACCTCTTTCCCGGTTGCTGCGGCTAAATTATGGAACTTCCTGTCTGAACCCCGGCGATGCACAGACTCTCTAAGTATTTTAAAATCCCTATATTAAGATATTTCTTTTTAGTTCTAGTTTTAGTAGTAAACTACATTGTAAATTATATTAGTTAGTATTGGTAGTAGTTGTTATTGTAAGATCATAGAAACTTCGTATGATGCTTCAAAAATAGGTACGCTATACGTACACGCATGTGTCAATAAGCGATCACGATAATAATATAATTACTATATATAAACGTCAACAGAATAGAACGAGTGCTTATTGCAATCATATGTATTCGTATCGTGAAAAGTACGTTCTCTTGTATGGAAACGAAGTGTTGTATATATTGCAGTATATAATCACAGCAATAAAAGTGCCTATATCCCCAAAATCTATTTTATATACTATATAAATCTATATAATATACATAAAAATTTATATATAAATATATAAATCTATATTATATAATCAATATCTATATACAAGGCAAATAGATGTACAATGAAGTATTACTTGGATTTGATATTTTCTTCGATAATTTTACTTCTGATTTTACTCCGAAACGTAGCGTATTTCTTTGTTTCATGAGCACTAGAGCAAAACTAATGACTTTGAAACGCTACATTACGTTACGTTACGGTTAAAGTGGAAAACGGACTTAATGAGAAGATGAGCCCGGAGAAAGCGACAAGATATTATTTGAAAAATTCAACTCTGATTGTTATGTAACTCGGTGCTGAAACAGAGGATATATTCAAGTTTTGTATTCAGGCGAACTATTCTTGGATTTAAAACTATTCATTTTCTTCTTCCAAAATAGAATTCCGTTTCAAATAGATCAAAATATTTATCGCTTGCTTTGAATAAAAACGTGTTCGCTGACAGTCTTGAGTTCAAGTGATTCTCTGACCGTGTAACCACAGAAACAACCTCACTTATCAACCAATCACAGTAAAGTATCTATGAACACATCCCGTCACACTTTGCGAGCATAAATTACACACTTTCTCCGGGCGCGTCTTCTAATGGTTTCTAAAATGCCAATGACGTCATCCAAGCATTTGGCTTTCTGCGTTCAGTGCGATAAACTAGTTGTTGATTCGAGTGAAAGAGTTGATAAAATATCTAGTATGGCGTTCATAATATCAATAACTCTTTCCTGTGCGGCTGAAAAATAACCATTGAACCACGTCTTTGTTCCTCTCTCCTCCGCAGAGGCTTGTAATGTATAGGGGGTAATGGTTGAGATAAGGAATGCGGTAGAGGGTAATGAAACCCGCTGAAATTCGGAACGCGTGCGAGCGGAGAAAAGAGAGAAGAGCTAGAGGAAGCCTCTGTCACATTTCAGGCCAAATATGGCACCAATCCGGGGGGTGCAACCTTCTTTGATATATTCGAGAACGCTATTCTGAATAATTCATCCCTGCTGTGATATATTCGAGAGAGCAACATGACATACGTTTATAATCTGAATAATTCTGTTTCATGTACAGCGTTTCTTCTAGCTTGGCGCAGCGGAAAAACTTGTTGTCCCATTTGTTCTAGACAAACTTACCATCGATCGAGATATCTTGGAACGATGTGCTCAAAATATCGACTTCAGAACCTACAGAACAGTTCATATCAACAGCAACTGCCTCCTGGCTCGAGTGTAAATTATCATCAGGCTCTTCCATCGCATCAAAACAACGTTAAAATACAAAAATTAAGACGTCAGCCAAACGCTCTTGGTCGCATGTCTCCTTACATGAAAAATTAGAACGAGAAACAAAAGGATTGCCGAGATATAAAATGGATTGCAAGATATCGCCGCGTTCGTTAAGATATCGCCTGAAATCTGGCAGAGGCTTCTTTTCTCCGCGCTCGCCCGCGTTCCGAATTTCAGTGGTTTTCCTCGTCCCATTACCGCATTCCTTATCTCAACCATTACCCCCCTCTACCGAATTGGAAGCCTCTGCGAAGTCGAGAGTCTTTGTTCTATTGATATCTCCGGAAATAACCATAACTGTTGCTTTTACGAATGCGTTGAAATTTCCCATAAATTAAGTTCAAAAACTTTCATTTTTCTAGAAAAGCCCATCTTGCACGCCCGCGTAGCATCATGAAAATTCAAAATGCCTCGTACCAATCGCAGAATATTTTATGAAATCAAATCAAACTTGGCGTGTGAGTGGATCTCATGTGTCTTGTGCTTTCGATTTTCAATTTTAAATCTTGCGTTACCGTTTCCCGTATTTTTCGATTTTGACGGTCGGAGAGGAAAGACTTAAGGTTTTAATTTGGGCAAATTTTTCTAGCAGCAGATTCTTGTATCCTAAATTATGACTGATTTGATGTTACAGTCATTAGCATTTCGGGAAAACAAACCTTTTTATAGCTGTGGTTTCTCTAGATATAATACAGACTGTCATTGGTAGATTTGTGGTCACGTGGGCTTAGATAAATTCAAATGTCTACCGAGCGGGCAATAAGTTGTTAATTATTGCTCGCTTGGGCAATAATTTTGAAATTGTTGTCCAATCAATGCACGACAGGAGGTTGCGTAATATATTTCACGCGTCACTGAATTTTTTTGACTGATTTGACTGAATGACTAATTTGACGTCAAAACAAACCTTTATAGAACATCAACGCACGGCTCAAATCATAAAACATTTTGACATTCAACTAGTGATATCATTAATATCATATTTGGGGTTTACTTTAATACTTTCATCAATTAAAACTACATATTTGGACTACCGTAGATCTTCTATTCAGCGCCCCTTTCAAATATGCGCATCCCCTGTATTAAGCATCCCCTGTATTAAGCACCCCCTTTGAAGTCGTTTTGTACTAAGCGCCCCTCTCTAATAGCACCCCTCTTCTATAAGCGCCCCCTAATAATTAGCGCCTCCTCCCCCTCTTAAACACAGAACTAACGGCAACACCCTCGTTTTCAATAATATTTTAATACATGACAAGCTCTATTTACATATCAATCAGTGTTGTTTGCGGTTTGTTTAACAAGCACGGGCTTTAGAAGAAGGTTCTACTATATTTCAAACTCAAAATATGGATAGTGTTATGCTATTTTCTGGAACTATTCGCTGAGTATCTTAGCATGTTTCTCCCGCTTTGTTGTTGCACCATACATACAGGGAACAATTAAGTCGACCTCTCGTTTTCATTTACCGTTTATACCTTAATACCATTGTATTACATTTGTGTTCTTATTACCAATATTGTGTTAAAGATTGATATAATATAAAATTTAAGAAATACGGTAAGGGAGTGTTTGATTTATGAAATTAAATAAGCGCCCCTCTCTAATAAGCGAACTCCAAAAGACCTCCGAAGTTTAATACGCACGCTTAATAGAAGATTTACGGTAAATATATGTGTTCGTCACACAAGCTCCATAGAGATTCTTCTGTGAGTGTTGCGGTACATTTTCTCATATGGTTTCTCGTGGAAGAGTATATTTTTCTGCCAAAACCAGTTCGACGTTCACCATGTTGTTTAGTATCGATATTTTGATCATAGAGTTAGGTGACAACCGCTTGTGAATACGAGTATTAATGGATCGAATGAGTGTCGCCGTTGCTATAGAGTTTGTGAGATGAATTATGATCATATCATAATTACAATACATAGACGATATTACATGGTGGTGCGAAGATATGAATTTTATGTTTGAGTGGTGAAAACAATATTTTACGAATGAGCGTAGCGAATGAGTAAAATATTGTTTTTACCACGAGAAGATAAAATTCATATCTTCAATGGCTTGATAAAATTCATATCTTCAAGGTGGCCCTTGTAATTTTCTTTTTATTATATAGATTCAATGCAAAAGGTGGGTAAATGTTTAATCACGTGATGGATACCTGTATCTTCACTAGTGAGGATATGGAAAATATTTCACTGCATATTTCTTAGTAAAACACTCCATCTACATAATAAATTACAAATAACGGCACAAAGATTATTTGTAATAAACTAACTTTCATGCACGCCATGCTAATGTTTAATATATATATATATATATATATATATATATATATATATATATATATATATATATATATATATATATATATATATATATATATATATATATATATATATATATATATATATATATATATATATATATATTATATATATATATATATATATATATATATATATATATATATATATATATATATATATATATAGTCATGTGCACATCCAGAGAGCGTGAAGTGGCATAGGGCCAGAGCAGAGGAGGTTAGACAGTAGCGCGCAAAGGATCACGGTCCGCCTGCTGATTTTAGAACGTTGGTTGTCATTTGCGCTTTGCTCGTTGCGAAGGTAACATCTCAAGTCTCAATATGGACGCTTTTTATACCCAAGGATTTCATTATTTCAGGCTGCAATTTTCACCAATGAGAGCAGCGATTTCCTTCGTTGTGATTTTTATTTTGAATTTTCTTTTACAATACCAAGTTCGTCTTTTGAAAAGTTGAATATTGAGTAAATTGATGGCATTAACTCTCCGTGCCTTATCAATGTTGACAACAAAAACGTTGTTTTATAAGGTTGGTATAATCTTTTAATTATGTAAAACCAGTGAGATATTTGTTTAATTATTTATGTAAATTTTGCAAATTATTTATGTAATCCCAAAGAAAAGATAATTTTTAGGGTTTAATTTTATTTCGCCCATATTATTTATTTATATTTACATTGTTTAATATCGTAATTTGCTAGCTGGGCCTACTAGAAACCTAAACAGGCTTTTTATGAAGGCCCCTAATTTACATGATATTTATTAAATAAATTTGTTTATAGTCAGTTCAAAGTTTTAAAATAGAAAGAAAGCTATAAAAATGGTAAAAAATTAAAATATGAAAGATATTTTGTAGGTATTTATATATATAAGAAAGCTTTTGTGGTTTGGCTGACAGTACAACATATAATTACTCAGTCAAAGCTCTTGTAAGTTTCTTACAGGAGGTGGTCAATGAGGTTTATTATTTGTATGAGAAAAATAAATGTACTGTGCACTGCATGGTAATTTGGACCAGTGGTCACATAAGATAGGTGGTTGCTCAGGGAAGTTCAACTATAATAATATAACATGAAATTTTCATCATTACATATGTTTACAGAGGAAAGGGCCTTCGTCATGAGAAAGTATACCAAGATTACTTGGAAGAGGCACATAAAGTACTTCATGAAGAAAATAAGTGGAGGTTACACACTGAGTGATGAGCTGCTTAACTCAAAGGACAGCAATGTCATTATTTAGACATGGACTATGGAACAGGGTGTAATTCAGTTGGACCTATTGCCACTGATTTATGTCTACACCTGCATTATTATACTTCACGACTATTAAACTTCTTTTTTTTTATTTATAAGATTATTAATATAAAAAATTTAAAAGTGTTGTATACCGTTTAGTTTAGTTTAATATGATTTGTCACAAATTTACATCACAATAATAATAATGCATAAGCGACAGGAGAAGAAACAGGATAAAATCCCAATTGATATCATCTCCTTGCATGCAGATAAAACTATCTTATATCTATCTAATGTATACTACAAATTAAAAGTATAGAAATTATCTAATACTAGATTATGGTGGAGAATATGTTAAAAGTTTTTCATTGTACATAGAAGAAAGTTGCCTCCTAGAAAAAGTGACACTCTGATTCCATAATTTCACTGATCTAGGAAAAAATGAGTTTTGGTAGTATCATTAGTAGGTAACCCCCCCATATAGCAATCAAAGGGATGCCGCCTCATTAGTATTTCAATAGAACAATAGGCAGAACAAAGAGCGTTGCGTACAAAAAGTAATTAGTATTGTTAGTGTGACGAACGCGTGGCGAACGCAGAGCATGCCTCTTTATTAAACAGAGATTTATACGATTGCCTCGTTGAAACACCGGTTAGATATTCGATAGATCTACACAAATAAGAACCCGCTTTACGAAGGTTATGGAGGCTAGTATATTTAAAAAATCACGGAGTCGAACGAATCATAACAGCTTTTACGAGTGTACCGGACTTTACGGCTTTACGATTTTACTTTTCTTTAGATTATCAAACCATTCGAGAAGCCGTACGATGAACGAATTCAAACGTATTGATTTGCCTAAGCGAAATCAAACTTTACTATGCATCTACAGACATTGGTATATATTATAATAGCTATTAGATTATTCAAGAGATTGACTTGTCAAACGATGCGAAGGCTGAATGCGCGTGGGTCGTTAAGAGTCATTAGTGGTGCAACTGACAAATATTTGCATGACTTGGGAATAATTATTTACTTGAGGTATACATTAGGATTTTATGGGTAAACATTAGTGAATATGGGATAATGAGGGTCATAAACAGGATAGAGTAAGCGGGCAAATTCAAACGGAAAATTGGTGTTGCCATAGTAAAAATACGTTGCGTCGAAAGAAAGTGATTATAGCGAAAGGGTAACCATATTCAACTCAACTGAATAGTTTAGTTCTCTACATAGAATTTATATGAATTAAGTTTTAACGAGGGCTATTTCCATGGTCCTTTGGCCCTATCTCTAAGATACGCCCTTCAAAATTGGCCCCGGGGGCCTTTTTTGGGGCCCTGTGGCCCTTTTGACAAATACGTCTTGATGTGCCCGGTCGCCCCTTACCCCTAAATCATTCCATACCCTCACCTGATCCCTCATTTTATCGAACCTATTTGTTATAAATAACCCGTATAACCCGTTTGTTATAAACTATGCGATAATCTTTAGTCTCGCTCCTTGTCATAGCATTTTGTTACGCCGAGTAATCATTTCGGGAGAATTATCAACATATCTGGCCTTCGTTTATTGATTAAGCAATTCCTATGTCGATGAAATACTTCAGGAAGCAGTGTGAACAACCTGTTAAGTATTTAAAACGTATGGAAGGCAATGCTTTCAAAGCGTTTGCTAAGCCAACTTATCCTGCGGCTGATATTTGCATATTTCGCCTTCGAGCACGCGTGTGGGAGGGTGATTAAAAGATCATTAAGGATTGAAACAAAGAAGCGGCTATTTGCGATTATTCGCCTTTTGCGTATAGGATTTGAGGAAATTTCTAGCGGGTAATTCAAAATAGGACTTTTTGGCAATGTTTAAAGACAGATATCTCGGACACGAATGGACAAAATCGAAAACCGTTAAAAGAACTTATCAGCTATTTTTGAGTCCTCTATACAGATTCTACATGAACCAAAACCAATTCGTCTATTTACAATAATATCTGTGAGCAATGATCGCTTAGATTCGGTTACTAGTACGACCACATGAACAACGAAGCGAGTGTATTTAAACCATTGAATCGAACGAGTCAAAGCGGTATCAGTGTTTGCCGTGAAAAAAAAGTGTAAACATTCGCAAAACGCTCGTTAATCAACCAACATTATTTCAAAATATGTAAATATTTAGTATATTTATACGCGCACGTGGAGAAGAGCGTTCATGCAGATGAATACATAATAAACTTTCAATCCTGGACCAGTAAATTCGATTTTTGTGACCGATAGTCACAACGTATTTCCAAAAGGCAAATGACGTTATTCGGGATTTCGAAATAACAATCGCAACAACGTATGCTGCGAAGTATACTTGTGGACTATATATATATGTGGACTGACAAAATAACTTTGTCGACTGAAACTATTAATAGTCATAGATGCTTTTAAATAAGTGATAATACGTGTTGTGCTGAGTAGGCAGTGTTAGAAATACAAATCAAATATCAGAAAAGGTCTATGCACTGCCGAAATAACTTGTAACTTTCGAGTGGCGAAGGCCCTTCGTCAGAGAGCCACGTAAAATGAAATAATCACTCAGTTCATAATATTTAACTTTACAGAAGGGGCGCTCGAAACGTTAGAATTTCATAGACTTGATCCAAATCTGCCTCTTGAAACACCAAGCTAGTTTTAGTGGAGGAATTGTGACACTAAAACGAGATAACCATAATACGGCCAAAATTATTAGGGGTTCATCTCTTAGCGGTGAAAAACACAGGTTCAATCGAACGCTGAATAGCGTGAAGGGAGCGTGATGACCGTATAAACTCCCTCCTACGAACGGGCCAAAAGGCCTTATCGGGCCAAAGAAGGCCAGATAGGGCCTAAACGGGCCTAATACACAGACAGAGCGCCGTCTAAGTATACGATGGGGGTCCCAAAGGTACACGAGACTAGGGTTAGGGATCGTAAAGGTGAAAGAGGCTTACTTCCGTCCCTCAGAAACACCAAATGCACCCCCAAACACCCCAAGCGCCCCATCACCTTACGAACACCCCGAATGCACCCCCCCAAATACCCCGGAAACACCAAATGCACCCCCGAAACACCCCAATCGCCCCATCTCTTTACGAACACCCCGAATGCACCCCCAAATGCCCCGGAAACACCAAATGCACCCCCGAAACACCCCAAGCGCCCCATCTCCTTACGAACACCCCAAATGCACCCCCCAAATACCCCGGAAACACCAAATGCACCCCCAAACACCCCAAGCGCCCCATCTCCTTACGAACACCCCGAATGCACCCCCGAAATACCCCGGAAACACCAAATACACCCCCGAAACACCCCAAGCGCCCCATCTCCTTACGAAGACCCCGAATGCACCCCCCAAATACCCCGGAAACACCAAATGCACCCCAAACACCCCAAGCGCCCCATCTCCTTACGAACATCCCGAATGCACCCCCCAAAATACCCCGGAAACACCAAATGCACCCCCAAACACCCCAAGCAATTGGTAAATTCAGTTCCTTTATCGGTATGAAGTTTCTCGGGACGTCTGCCTTTCTTACATATCTTCTTAAAGGCTTTAATCAGATTTTCTCCGGATATATTCAAAATAAATGTGAGTTGTGACACTAACGACCTCTTAATGACCGTTTCTTTGTCTGTAACATGTGCTCTTAGTCAAAATTATTCAAATGTATCAGTCTTAGCAACCTAACAAAATGCATGACAACATTAGTGAAGTCAGCCACATAAACCAAACCGATATAATATAGTTAACCGTGTTAAACATTTGTTTCGATTGCATCTACCGTAGATAAGCAATTTTGATAAAGTTTTATTTCGCTTACAGGCAAATCAATACGTTTGAAATCGTTTGTCGTTCTTCGAATAGCTTGCCGAAGCCTATCTCTTTATCCAAGGAATCGCTTACTTGATACACTAGAGGCATGATGAACTTTGTAAAGTTCTTCTAGGTAATCACCACAATAGCTATTATAATATTCATATGTTAAATAATTATTACGCCTGTATCTAGATGGGGTGAGGGGAAACAATTTTGTTTTGTGATTAAAATTAAATTGTATGTGTGTGCATGACTAATGGTATTTAAATCGAGTCATTAAGAAAGAACCAAATGAATGAAAAGTAATTTCTCGCTCGCCTAACTCTGTGATGTAATTATTTGTGCACAGCTATTGTGAAGGGGATAGAAGGTGTATTTCTCAAACGGGCCATAGGGCCACGAAAAAAGGCCACCGGGGCCATTTTGAAAGATGTATCCTCAGAGAAAGCCAGGGCCAAAGGGCCATTTTGTAAACTTATCGATATAAATGTTATATGTAGTAAATTAAACTATTCAGTTGACATCAATAGCCAAACAGTTATACCCCAAGCAATGCCAAATTTTTCCAGCAGGCTTACGTCTCGCAGATGTGATGGTAGAGAGTTGAATAATATCCTATGGGGGATCTACAGTAGAAACTGTTCTGAAAAGTTACGCTATTCACTTTAGGGATATTTAAAACAAATTCATTTGATCGGTTTGTACGTCTTGCAACACGGCTGGAGGAATTAATAGAAATGTAAGAGTCATATGAACGAACTAAAGCTTTAAAAATGTATACTAAGTCCAGGTACTCGTGCCAGTAGGACAAAAGGTAGCAGTCATCTAGAGGTAGCAGTCGTAGCAGTTTAAACTTTTAACGTTAACTTTACTTTAACTTTACTTTAACTTTGCTTTAACTTTTAATTTTAACTTTTAAATTTACTTTAACTTCGCATGCAGCGGATCACAATTTCGGCTATACATGTATATGGCGATTTGAGGGGTGGATGGGTGAATATTCATGGCGGTGAGCGGGGATAGTAGGTATATTTCTCAAACGGGCCACAGGGCCACGAAAAAGGCCCCCAGGGCCATTTTGAAGGATGTATCGCCAGACAAAGGGCCAAAGGGCCACGAAAAAGGCCCTCAGGGCCATTTTGTAAACTTATCGTATAAATGTTATGTAGTAAATTAAACTATTCAGTTGACATCAATATCCAAACAGTTATACCCCAAGCAATGCCAAATTTTTCCAGCAGGCTTACGTCTCGCAGATGTGATGGTAGAGAGTTGAATAATATCCTATGGGGGATCTACAGTAGAAACTGTTCTGAAAAGTTACGCTATTCACTTTAGGGATATTTAAAACAAATTAATTTGATCGGTTTGTACGTCTTGCAACACGGCTGGAGGAATTAATAGAAATGTAAGAGTCATATGAACCAACTAAAGCTTTAAAAATGTATACTAAGTCCATGTACTCGTGCCAGTTGACAGAGGTAGCAGTCCTCTAGAGGTAGCAGTCGTAGCAGTTTAAACTTTTAACTTTAACTTTAAATTTACTTTAACTTTTAACTTTAACTTCTAACTTTACTTTAACTTTTCTTTAACTTTATTTTAACTTTGCTTTAACTTTTAATTTTAACTTTTAAATTTACTTTAACTTCGCATGCAGCGGGTCACAATTTCGGCTATATATGGCGATTTGAGGGCTGGATGGGTGAATTGTGAGGGAGAGGTATTCACGGAGGTGAGCGGGGATAGTCGGTATATTTCTCAAACGGGCCACAGGGCCACGAAAAAGGCCCTCCGGGCCATTTGGGGTGTTTTGGTGGGATGATTCTCTTCAACGTAACATCACCGTCATGAAGTGTCTTCGTTGGAAAACCCGCTTCTACCTCAACAACGAAGAATGGAACATTCGGTTGTGTGACGGAGAAGATAAAGAATGGAAACGAGCGATGAACATTCTACTTTATGTACGAACGATTAACAGTTCTGTAACCATACTCCGGAGTAAATACAGCGTCGTTCCATTCGAGTACTGATTCTCTTCAACGTAACATCACCGCAATGAAGTGTCTTCGTGGAAAACCCGCTTCTACATCAACAACGAAGAATGGCACATTTGGGTTCTGTGACGGAGGAAATAAAGAATGGAGACGAGCAATGAACCTTCGACTTTATATACGAGATCATCAACTTGTGGAGAACCGAAAAGACGAAGATGTAAACACAAATTACTTCGGGCACACACAATCCTAAAACTAAAGGAAAGAAAAACACTACAGAAAATGGTCACAAAAGCTAAAGAGGAAACGTCGCAGCCTTGGAATCCTAATGAGAAACGCAGTTCCTATCGCAACGACAAAATATCATATTGGTTAACCAGCTACGCCAATATGCAGCGAGAGAAAAAAAGAAGGAAAAGCGGATTAATGTTAGTCAGAGAAGCCGATGATTTTGTAGTGTTATTATTCGAACAGTCGAGGGACTTGCTATATGGAATTATGGACTAAACATGCATTCTTACCACGCGTTATATTAATTTTAGTGACTGCTGTAACAACACGTGATGTGTATTAGGGAATAAAATGAAATTAAAGTGTATTTTCATCACTCGCCTGACTTTCACCTTTACGATCCCTAACCCTAGTCTCGTGTACCTTTGGAACCCCCCCCCCCCCATGGTATTATATTAGGCCCGTTTAGGCCCTATCTGGCCTTCTTTGGCCCGATAAGGCCTTTTGGCCCGTTCGTAGGAGGGAGTTTATACGGTCATCACGCTCCCTTCACGCTATTCAGCAGTCCTTTCATTCGAGTATCTCTTGTCCTCGTGAAAGGTTCGAAAGTTTTCTTCGAAATGTAGGCATGAAGATTTGTAAGTCCCTGGGGGCTTTTTTCGTGGCCCTGTGGCCCGTTTGAGAAATATATCTACTATCCCCGCTCACCGCCATGAATATTCACCCATCCAGCCCTCAAATCGCCATATATAGCCGAAATTGTGACCCGCTGCATGCGAAGTTAAAGTAAATTTAAAAGTTAAAATTAAAAGTTAAAGCAAAGTTAAAATAAAGTTAAAGAAAAGTTAAAGTAAAGTTAGAAGTTAAAGTTAAAAGTTAAAGTAAATTTAAAGTTAAAGTTAAAAGTTTAAACTGCTACGACTGCTACCTCTAGAGGACTGCTACCTCTGTCCTACTGGCACGAGTACATGGACTTAGTATACATTTTTAAAGCTTTAGTTGGTTCATATGACTCTTACATTTCTATTAATTCCTCCAGCCGTGTTGCAAGACGTACAAACCGATCAAATGAATTTGTTTTAAATATCCCTAAAGTGAATAGCGTAACTTTTCAGAACAGTTTCTACTGTAGATCCCCCATAGGATATTATTCAACTCTCTACCATCACATCTGCGAGACGTAAGCCTGCTGGAAAAATTTGGCATTGCTTGGGGTATAACTGTTTGGCTATTGATGTCAACTGAATAGTTTAATTTACTACATATAACATTTATATCGATAAGTTTACAAAATGGCCCTTTGGCCCTGGCTTTCTCTGAGGATACATCCTTCAAAATGGCCCCGGTGGCCTTTTTTCGTGGCCCTATGGCCCGTTTGAGAAATACACCTTCTATCCCCTTCACAATAGCTGTGCACAAATAATTACATCACAGAGTTAGGCGAGCGAGAAATTACTTTTCATTCATTTGGTTCTTTCTTAATGACTCGATTTAAATACCATTAGTCATGCACACACATACAATTTAATTTAATCACAAAACAAAATTGTTTCCCCTCACCCCATCTAGATACAGGTGTAATAATTATTTAACATATGAATATTATAATAGCTATTGTGGTGATTACCTAGAAGAACTTTACAAAGTTCATCATGCCTCTAGTGTATAAAGTAAGCGATTCCTTGGATAAAGAGATAGGCTTCGGCAAGCTATTCGAAGAACGACAAACGATTTCAAACGTATTGATTTGCCTGTAAGCGAAATAAAACTTTATCAAAATTGCTTATCTACGGTAGATGCAATCGAAACAAATGTTTAACACGGTTAACTATATATCGGTTTGGTTTATGTGGCTGACTTCACTAATGTTGTCATGCATTTTGTTAGGTTGCTAAGACTGATACATTTGAATAATTTTGACTAAGAGCACATGTTACACACAAAGAAACGGTCATTAAGAGGTCGTTAGTGTCACAACTCACATTTATTTTGAATATATCCGGAGAAAATCTGATTAAAGCCTTTAAGAAGATATGTAAGAAAGGCAGACATCCCGAGAAACTTCATACCGATAAAGGAACTGAATTTACCAATTGCTTGGGGTGTTTGTGGGTGCATTTGGTGTTTCCGGTATTTTGGGGGGTGCATTCGGGGCGTTCGTAAGGAGATGGGGCGCTTGGGGTGTTTGGGGGTGCATTTGGTGTTTCCGGGGTATTTGGGGGGTGCATTTGGGGTGTTCGTAAGGAGATGGGGCGCTTGGGGTGTTTCGGGGGTGCATTTGGTGTTTCCGGGGCATTTGGGGGTGCATTCGGGGTGTTCGTAAAGAGATGGGGCGATTGGGGTGTTTCGGGGGTGCATTTGGTGTTTCCGGGGTATTTGGGGGGGGTGCATTCGGGGTGTTCGTAAGGTGATGGGGCGCTTGGGGTGTTTGGGGTGCATTTGGTGTTTCTGAGGGACGGAAGTAAGCCTCTTTCACCTTTACGATCCCTAACCCTAGTCTCGTGTACCTTTGGGACCCCCATCGTATACTTAGACGGCGCTCTGTCTGTGTATTAGGCCCGTTTAGGCCCTATCTGGCCTTCTTTGGCCCGATAAGGCCTTTTGGCCCGTTCGTAGGAGGGAGTTTATACGGTCATCACGCTCCCTTCACGCTATTCAGCGTTCGATTGAACCTGTGTTTTTCACCGCTAAGAGATGAACCCTAATAATTTTGGCCGTATTATGGTTATCTCGTTTTAGTGTCACAATTCCTCCACTAAAACTAGCTTGGTGTTTCAAGAGGCAGATTTGGATCAAGTCTATGAAATTCTAACGTTTCGAGCGCCCCTTCTGTAAAGTTAAATATTATGAACTGAGTGATTATTTCATTTTACGTGGCTCTCTGACGAAGGGCCTTCGCCACTCGAAAGTTACAAGTTATTTCGGCAGTGCATAGACCTTTTCTGATATTTGATTTGTATTTCTACACTGCCTACTCAGCACAACACGTATTATCACTTATTTAAAAGCATCTATGACTATTAATAGTTTCAGTCGACAAAGTTATTTTGTCAGTCCACATATATATATAGTCCACAAGTATACTTCGCAGCATACGTTGTTGCGATTGTTATTTCGAAATCCCGAATAACGTCATTTGCCTTTTGGAAATACGTTGTGACTATCGGTCACAAAATCGAATTTACTGGTCCAGGATTGAAAGTTTATTATGTATTCATCTGCATGAACGCTCTTCTCCACGTGCGCGTATAAATATACTAAATATTTACATATTTTGAAATAATGTTGGTTGATTAACGAGCGTTTTGCGAATGTTACACTTTTTTCACGGCAAACACTGATACCGCTTTGACTCGTTCGATTCAATGGTTTAAATACACTCGCTTCGTTGTTCATGTGGTCGTACTAGTAACCGAATCTAAGCGATCATTGCTCACAGATATTATTGTAAATAGACGAATTGGTTTTGGTTCATGTAGAATCTGTATAGAGGACTCAAAAATAGCTGATAAGTTCTTTTACGGTTTTCGATTTTGTCCATTCGTGTCCGAGATATCTGTCTTTAAACATTGCCAAAAAGTCCTATTTTGAATTACCCGCTAGAAATTTCCTCAAATCCTATACGCAAAAGGCGAATATCGCAAATAGCCGCTTCTTTGTTTCAATCCTTAATGATCTTTTAATCACCCTCCCACACGCGTGCTCGAAGGCGAAATATGCAAATATCAGCCGCAGGATAAGTTGGCTTAGCAACGCTTTGAAAGCATTGCCTTCCATACGTTTTAAATACTTAACAGTTGTTCACACTGCTTCCTGAAGTATTTCATCGACATAGGAATTGCTTAATCAATAAACGAAGGCCAGATATGTGATAATTCTCCCGAAATGATTACTCGGCGTAACAAAATGCATGACAAGGAGCGAGACTAAAGATTATCGCATAGTTTATAACAAACGGGTTATACGGGTTATTTATAACAAATAGGTTCGATAAAATGAGGGATCAGGTGAGGGTATGGAATGATTTAGGGGTAAGGGGCGACCGGGCACATCAAGACGTATTTGTGAAAAGGGCCACAGGGCCCCAAAAAAGGCCCCCGGGGCCAATTTTGAAGGTCGTATCTTAGAGATAGGGCCAAAGGACCATGGAAATAGCCCTCGTAAACTTAATTCATATAAATTCTATGTAGAGAACTAAACTATTCAGTTGAGTTGAATATGGTTACCCTTTCGCTATAATCACTTTCTTTCGACGCAACGTATTTTTACTATGGCAACACCAATTTTCCGTTTGAATTTGCCCGCTTACTCTATCCTGTTTATGACCCTCATTATCCCATATTCACTAATGTTTACCCATAAAATCCTAATGTATACCTCAAGTAAATAATTATTCCCAAGTCATGCAAATATTTGTCAGTTGCACCACTAATGACTCTTAACGACCCACGCGCTATTGTACGTGTGCATTCAGCCTTCGCATCGTTTGACAAGTCAATCTCTTGAATAATCTAATAGCTATTATAATATATACCAATGTCTATAGATGCATAGTAAAGTTTGATTTCGCTTAGGCAAATCAATACGTTTGAATTCGTTCATCGTACGGCTTCTCGAATGGTTTGATAATCTAAAGAAAAGTAAAATCGTAAAGCCGTAAAGTCCGGTACACTCGTAAAAGCCGTTATGATTCGTTCGACTCCGTGATTTTTTAAATATACTAGCCTCCATAACCTTCGTAAAGCGGGTTCTTATTTGTGTAGATCTATCGAATATCTAACCGGTGTTTCAACGAGGCAATCGTATAAATCTCTGTTTAATAAAGAGGCATGCTCTGCGTTCGCTACGCGTTCGTCACACTAACAATACTAATTACTTTTTGTACGCAACGCTCTTTGTTCTGCCTATTGTTCTATTGAAATACTAATGAGGCGGCATCCCTTTGATTGCTATATGGGGGGGGGGGGTTACCTACTAGCATTGATTGTGGTTAAAGTTGTTACAAAAGTTATTGCTATCTGTTCGACGAGTATTATAATGGGAGGAAACAGGCATGTATAAGTTACTAAAATCCACATTGAGTATCCCACATTTGTGTTTATATACCAAAGTGAGGTCAGCGATCTCCCTCCTATGTTCAAGTGGCAACAGGTGCAGTTTTACCAAGCTATCCTTGTATACTATGTCTCGGCCATAGTGGATTAAAATAAATTTAGTTGCTCGCCTTTGAATATTTTCAATTAGTGCACGTTCTTTAGCTGTGTATGGCGACCAAAGATTTGAAGCATATTCGAGTTGTGACCTTACAAGACTGGTATACAGTAACTTCCAGGTCTCTTGGTCTACTATATCCTTACCGCAAACTCGTTTAATAAGACCTAGGGTTCTATTGGCTTTTGCACACGTCTTGTTGATATGAACAGTCCACGATAGATAGTTAGATACAATCACTCCGAGGTCTTTAGTAGCAGTTGTCATTTGTAGACATTGCCCCCAAAGGTGATATTCCGTGTTGGTATGACTTGGTGTTCGTTTCCTGGACATATGTAGTACCAGGCATTTTCGGATGTTGAAAGTCATTTTCCAATCCTCACTCCATTGGTGCAAACTATTGAGATCAGACTGTAGAGCAGCAGAAGAGTTTCCAGACGACATAGTTCTGAAAAGCTTAGAATCGTCAGCAAACAGAGCTAACTTAGATTCATCGAGACAGTCAGGCATGTCGTTGGCATATATGATGAATAGTAGAGGACCCAGGATTGATCCCTGGGGCACTCCGGATGTTACAGGCAGTCAATCTGAGAATTCCCCCTCCAACACTACACGATGATGTCTGTCAGAAAGATAGCTATTGAACCATTGCAAAAGAGAACCCCCTATCCCATAACCAACAAGTTTGTTCAACAATAGATTATGCGACACTTTATCAAAGGCCTTTGAAAAATCCAGGTGTGTAACATCCACTTCCTGACCACTCGCTAAGATATCCAGTATATCGTGATAGACTGTCAATAACTGGGTCACAGTTGATCGACCTTGCATAAATCCATGTTGAATGCTATTTATGTGTGATTTTAAAAACGGAGAGCAATGATTGAAAATACAACATTCCAAGACCTTGGAGATAATACAAAGCAATGATATTGGTCTATAATTCGCTGCTAAAGTTGGGTCGTCATTCTTGTGCAAAGGTACGATGTTTGCGCGCTTCCAATTTAAAGGAACACAGCCCTCCGACAAGGATTGATTAAAAAGCCGACATAGTGATTGAGCTATTGCGTCGGCTGTCAAATCAACAACATCCGGGAATATTGTCCGAACCACACGCTTTATTAGGATCAATGCCCTTTAAAACTTTCGCGACTTTAGATTCAGTCAAACAAATTTCAGGCAATTGGGCAGTAGCCGAATAAGTAGATTATGTATTTAAATGTTGGGTAAAAGTTTCCTTGGGAGAAAATACAGAGTGAAAAAACGATTTAGTTTGTTGGCTTTAGCGACCCCGGCGATCAGTGACAAACACTTGGCCATCCCTAAGGAGATGAGGCGATGCATTATCTCGTGTAGATGACTTTACAAATGACCAAAAGCGCTTCGGATTATTTATAATATATTCGTTAAGTTTACAACCATGCTCCTTTTTCTTCTGTGTAATCAATTGTTTTACTGATTTCCTTAAGCTTTGGAATTTGACATTGTCATTAATTGAACCCGTTTTGTTTGCGTCTTTGATTTTTGTTTTCTTTTGTTTTCTTCTTTTGCTTCTTTGTTTCTAAAGAAATTTTCTGTCATACATGCAATCTCACGTTTGCTTATATTAGTCATTGAATCTGCAGGTCTTAGTATTGTCTTATAGTCTGCTAGGTACAGTTAAATCATAGTACTAGTAAATAAAAAAGTATATGTAAATTGTTGCAATTTTGGTGCTTCAGTTGTTTATGTCACTTTTCACCATTGAGGTTAAGGGTTGAAGTCCTGCACCATATTGGAAATTTTATCACAGGTGAGAAGAGTTTGTCAGCATTCTGCTGAAAGTATAATGTGATCAAAGTTAGGACTATAATAGTTATGAAAATAATAAAATTGTAGATTGTTGAGAATAATAGGTAATTAAGGTACTTGATGTAATGTACAGTATGTGACACACTATTGAGATCATACTTGTGCCAGAGAGACAATAGACACAGATTTTGACAAAGACAAAATCAAGGTTGTTTTCTCAGGATTCAGTATAACCAAATAGACCAGATTAGCTCAGCAGCTCAGAGCTATAACATCTATAAATATCCCCTGATTAATAGTTCACATAATTTGTGTACAGTATGCAAAAGTACAATTAAAATATTGTTTTATTCCTTTGAATTGCATTGTCAAGTGACTTTTTTTCAATAGCTGCTATAGTTGCTATCAAATAAAATAAAAATTCCATGAGTGCTTTTGTTCAATAATATAGACTAAAAAACTTCAACCAATGTATATAAGGCCATAATTTCAAGGTTACAGATGAGAATTTTGTTCTCACCAGAGGTCGGTTGTTCAAAGCCTGGATAAGTCGCTATCCTGTGGATAACTTTTATCCGCTAGATAACTATCCACTTGCAGATAGCAGATTTATCCGCTGGATAGGAACTTATCCAGGCTTTGAACAACCGACCCCAGGACTTTATTTGTGCCAGTTGTTTCTTTATACTGCCTAAAAGTTAAAATACACTGGTTTGGGTACACATACATATTTACACAATTTTTAAACTTTTTTAATAAAATACTGAATAATATTATGGAATATTTCCTGTATGCATATTTAAAGTATATAATAATTGTAAATCAATTTAATTAATAGATTATGTACATTTTGTGATAGCATACAACATCGATTTCATAAATATAGCTTGATAAACACTTGATATATTTACAGTAAGAGAACCCAAAATAGAATAGACTGAATGATGTATTTACATAAATTTTAAATTCTCTCAAACTTCACACCAGTGTAATTTTCTTATTTCTATTTCTTAAATGTTACACTGCTGATATGAATCCTCCCAAGCTCACGATGACAACCGAAGTTGAAATAAATAAATAATCTGTGAAAAACAAACAAAATACCACAACATATGTTTAAATATCTTCCTGAAACTAGTTTGGTAGTCATTATACTAAATAAAGTCCAAATTGAGAAGAATTTTTCAAATGTTGTACGAAAACGATGAGTAATAGTTGTTCTTCATCCAGTTAAAATATTAGGCGCCATTTTGATCAAACCCCAAAATATACATGCTATTCAACTTTGAATAACTCCGAAACGAGCGAGGGCTCAAGGGGGGTCATCCGTTTAAAACGAAAGAATATTAAGTAATCTAACTCATCATGCAAAAATTAGGGATTTTCCCGACGCATTTGAAATATTTTCGTCTTCGAAAATTGTAAACACCATGGCGTTTTGGCGCATGATGTCCATCAAGTGACATATTTCAACAATCAAAATAATATAGAAAAAAGGTACTTACTATTAAAAATCCAGTGTATATGATAAGAAGAACAACGAAGCAATCCCTCAAAATAGTTTTGAAGAAAAAAATAGAATAAAAATAGTGATATATCCCAAAATACACAGCTCGATGCAAATTTTTCACTCGATCAGTTTATCTCAGTCGAACGGAAAAAGACGCTATTTGATTGGTCAAGATAACCACGTGCGAAGTGTCCAACCTCCTCTGGGGGCCAGAGCGCTCAAACTACCACACGCGTAGTGGGCTTTGCATTATATATATATATATATATATATATATATATATATATATATATATATAACAAAGTGAAAAGGTGGTAAACCTTTCACTTAGTTATATATTCAAAACACTGTCTACGCAGCACTTCACTTTATATATATTATATATATATAACATATATATATATATATATATATTTAACAATTATACCATGAGCTCGAGTCGTATATGAGCTCATAGCCAACGAGGCGCGCAGCGCCGAGTTGGCTATTAGTTCATACACGACGAGAGCGAATGGTATAATTGTTTTATAATATAGCAAAACATTTTAAGATAATAATCGGAAGATTCGTTGAGATGGTTCAATAAAGAAAAAAAGATCCTTCGAAAAGCTAAAAGGTGGGTCAATTTTTAGTTATTGTATCACGATTGTGAATATTTGGGCTTTTAAGAGGACGTGAAAGCTAAAAAAACATTAGCGAAAATCTCGCTTTGTTGTTTTTCGATGTTTATCACCTAAAACTAACAAAAGTTTTCATTCATAATGCTTTATTACTTCAAAAATTATCTTTACTGAATAATAATCATAATATTTGTAAGAAATATGTGTTGCTAGCTAATTTTTATCCTTTTTATTTTGTCTGACAAAACAATTCAGTCGGGTTTTTCAAAGCCTTAAGACGATTTTTAAAGTGGATTTTGTATCATAACTTCGTAAATTTTGCACTTGGTTATTGTATTTTCTGTTGAATATTAGCCTTACTCCTCTCAGTTCAGGTTTTTCGCTCTTGTGCGTTAAAGAAACAACCAGTTTCATCTGCAGTAGGTTGAGAAAATCACGCCGCCATTTTGTTTTAATGATACTAGTGATATATGAGCTGATAGCTTGCTAGTATAAGAACCAATCAGATTGCAGAACAGCTCATATACGGTGGATGGCTATATTATAAATATATATATATATATATATATATATATATATATATATAAATTCCAATCATCCCAGTAGGTGGTCCTATATACCATCCCGCTTTTAAAATGTGTTGTAGTCAAGTCACTATATATCGGTAAGTTTTGGATGTGTTAATATTAACACTGCTGTAGTGAATGTGGGAGAGCTTGGAGTAGACAGACGATACATCGACGATTGTCAAGTTCGTGTCCTCAGAAAAATGATTATGAGTCCCGGACAGACAAGTTCAAAGGTTCATTGATCCGCTAACAAAACCAGCCACCGAGGAAGAGAATGCCATTTTGATAACACTCAGGCGTTGTGGCGTGTGAAGTGAGAAGTGAGAAGCAAGACGATGACACATATAGTTTCTCTAAAGATTTCTAGAATGACAGCTCGGAAAGGTACATTTGCTCTTATTTATGCTGTTTCTCTTGGCCTTGTCCAAGTTGTTGGTGAAACCGATGAAGAGGTTAGTTTGATGGTCTTTCTTTGCTGTATAAAGAACACCGTAAAAGTAGTATTTGCGGCATCAAAGCTAAATAATCCTGCACTAATCAAAAATACTAAAACCTGGGTGTACTACGGAAATAGTGAATGAAGGGAAGTTCTACAGTATCAAGAGAAGGGCCAAAGATCCTTCGATACTTTACGCTTCACTCGCTCTGCGGGCGAATCCGAAGGCCGTCATAACAGTTTCAGAGAAGTTTATTAAGCAATATACATAATTATCCTTCCTAATATAAAATGCGTATGCGTAAATTCTCAGTTTAAAACGGCCATGCGGAGAACGGTATTCATCTTTCTTTCAACGGATACATATATTTTCAGAGTTGACGCTAATATTCATTAGCCCGATTTCCGAAATGTGTTTCATGTAGTCAAATCATCCCGGTACGCGGTCCTATATGCCATCCCGATTTTATTGAGCATATCCTCCGCTCTTAATTTTATGATAATCGTCAATTCGCAAACTCGTGCTATTTTAACGATGATGATTAAAATAGAAGCTACCCCGACACAACACCAATCCTAACCCTAACCCCCCGCCTTAAGTGTTTTCCTAATCCTAACGCCCAGTCCCCAAACCCCCCAGCCGTATTTTCACCGTCCCGAACCGCCCCCAACCACTCCCCTTCATGCCACGTACAACTAGTTCGATTCATGCTTACTCAAGGGCGGCGGAACAGTTTAAATATAGGGGGAGGGGTGGTGCACAAGGCACAAGAATCGTGGTCCGTAAGGCCTGAGACATCTTGGGGTACAGCGGCATGCGCCGCCCGGAAAAATGTTGAATTAGCAAGTTTCGGAAACAGAATTTCCTGTGTTTTAGGGCAAGTTTTCAGGGAAATATAAGGAGAAACAATTACATTTTTTACAATCTACGTAGCTCATAGTTGCATTCATATGTGCACAGCTTTTCTTATTGAATGTTGTGGATGTTTTAATCTGTAATGTATATTATTAACCTTTCTTGGGAGCTGGTGCCTCTCATGTGATAGCTTCTACTCTTTCCTTGGATATCTGTAGTCCATAAATATGTCTCCCATTTACAACGTACATACAACTATATACAGGCTCCCACTGTGCATTTCTCGTAGTCGAGGCTCAGACAACTTGGTTCCAGTTTTCGAACGGCTCCCTCGAGGAGCATTCATTCTGAAGCCCTGATTTTTAATTAGTTTTTGGGCCTAATTTGCCATCCCATATAGTCATACCATTAAGACATGCGTGTCTCTCGCGAGTGTACTTATAAATTATGAGTATAAGGCTGGGCTCAATCGTGGGGCGATGCCTCCACACTTTAGGTTTCGTAGGAGCGGGTGCGCCCACTAACCTCCCCCCCAGCCCCACAGTGCTTACTTTAACCATGAAACTCCAGCTATGCTTATATATTATCAACAGCACCTCCAAAAATATTTGCAACTCGTTCCACTCGTATACGACTCGTACATAGTTCCTTAACAACTCGTCTATACTTATAAAAAACGCGAATGATCGAACAATCTCATCACCCTGACAATCTCAGACAGCTAGCATAACGCGTACGCCGCACTAGAAAAACTACAGGTCAACCTCATATCATATTTGGTAAATTGTTTGCTACTCAAGTTTAACGCAAACGCAGAACATGTTTCTTAGCCCCAGACGGGAATCGAACCCGCAACCTTCATGATCTCCGGTTAGACGCTCTAACCATTGAGCTAGCAGAACTCAGATGGCAGAACGAAGGCTACGTTGTACGTGCGACATAGTATACGTACTGCTAATTCAGCAGTTTCGATATGTCTGTATATCTTATCAGAATATATCAAACAATTTACCATTTTAAAATAACCAAGCTGCAAGTCACATTTAACATATTCTGATAAGATATACAGACATATCGAGACCTCTGAATTAGCATTACGTATGTCGCACGTATATACGAACTAGTACACAACGTAGCCTTCGTTCTACCATATAGATCGGAGATCATGAAGGTTGCGGGTTCAATTCCCGTCTGGTGCTCAGAAACATTTTCTGAGTTTGCGTTAAAAGCTTGAGCAGTAAACAGTTTAACATATTAAAATAACCAAGCTGCGATCACATTTAATATACTCATATCATATGACGTTCGCTTTCGACTTAGGTATATGGTGTAACCCGACTTATCAATGCGAATGATGCGTATAAACTATATGACAATAACAATGTTATTGCCTCGTTCTTTAAAAACCTTATTCGACTTATAAACACGAACGATTCCTATAAACTATGACAATAACAATGTTATCTAAAACCCTGTATCCATATATTCACAATCAACTTTATTCACATTGACTGTTGCGTCGTTCTACGGTAAATCCCCGTATCCATATATTATTATTGTCATGTTTCTAAGTTTTTTTTAGTTCTAATTTGATCACATAACTTTGAAAGGTGTTTACACTGACACGCACTTTGATCAAACTATACAGTTTGATAGTTTGATCAAATAAACTTTGATAGTGACGACAGTGTAAACCAGGGTTTAAGGCTGGTTTATACCATTAAAGTTTATTTTATCAAAATGTAGTTTGCTCAAAGTGTTTGATAGTGTAAACATCTTTCAAAGACTGTACGGTTCCTTTGAAGTTTATTGATCAAGTGTAACAACACATCAATCACAGGTGTATACTTGACAATTTGTTGTACATATATCAATCGAACCAATATATCATTGTAATCTCCGCTCTCCTTCTGAGTCTCGGTAGCTCAATGGTTAGAGCGTCTCACTAGCAATCAGAAGGTTACAGTTTCGATTCCTGTCTGGGACTCAGAATAATTTGTTGAGGATATGAGCTTGACGATCATCTGTATATCATCTGATTATTATTATTTTCATTATCACAATTATTATTATGACATCTCTTTGATGTTATAAAGAAACACTATAATTTTCGATTTAAAACCTGGGACGTTTTGGTTGTCATGAAAACCAGAAATAGTAGTACCATACTTGTAAAATGTATGAAGTGCATTTGTTCCATTATCAAATTGTTGTGTGAAGTTTTAAAAGTGCAGTTCTGTTTTTTTCCCACGTAATCTCGGGCATACCATAGTGCAGTTTTACCAAATGATTATGGCATCATTATTAATATATATCTTTTTTCAGTTACCAGTATTTTTATTAGTAGAAGTTTTAGTTATATAAAGGATTGCAAGTGGATTGCATTTGGATTACTAATGAAGCTATCCGACTATATGTAATCATAGTTGGTCAATCAAGATATGGTCAATGAGATATGGTCTGGTACTCTGGAAACTTGGCAAACTTCAAAACGGTTAACAAATGATCTGCGATTAATGTCAGGCTGTATCTCACCCTGCATAAATCCTTTATTTTAGATTTATTACTCAAGCTACCTGTTGTAGCTGATTTTCCTTCCATATAATGTTGCGATAATGGCTGACTCAGCAGTTATACCCTATTGTACATAGTTATCTGCGCAGGCTAAAGTAGCCAGAGTTAACGCCTAGCGGGCGTCTTGTTTAACTTATAAACGCGAACGATGCGTATAAACTATAACAATAACAATGTATTGTTATTTAAAACCCTGTATCCATATATTCACAATAAACTTTATTATAAACTATGACAATAACAATGGTATTGCCTTGTTCTTTAAAAACCTTATTCGACTTATAAACGAGAACGATTCCTATACAAACTGTGACAATAACAATGTTATTGCCTCGTTCTTTAAAAACCTCATTTGCATGACTTATACACGGGAACGATTCCTATAAACTATGACAATAACAATGTTATTTAAAACCCTGTATCCATATATTCACAATCAATTTTATTCACATTGACTGTTGCGTCGCGTTCTACGGTAAAACCCCGTATCCATATATTCACAATCAACTTTATTATAAACTGTGACAATAATTTTATTGCCTCGTTCTTTAAAATTCGTTACTTTGTAAATATCAGTATACTTATTAATCTGTATTATTCATTGATCTACCCATTTCTTACTTATGCGTCAATTGCTTCGGGAAATATACTTATCATTCCTCAGTCAACCCTCTGTTTATTCTACAAAAAACGGTTATTCGTTTAATAACATTATTATTCGGATTATAATGCTCACACGAATCCTCTTTTAACGGAACTTAAACTCATTAAGTTCCATGACCTTGTCTTCTATCACAATGCTTTATTTATGTATGATTATTATGCAGAAAACCTTCCTCAAACATTCAATACCTGTTTTGTACTAATAAGCCAAAAACATAGTAATGACACCAGACTTGCTTCAAGATCATCATACTCTCTTCCTAAAATAAGAACCAATTATGGAAAATTTAATATTCGTTATGCTGGCCCAAAAATGTGGAACTCGGTTGACGAGGACCTAAAAGTATAAAGTAAATCTAAATTTAAACGAAAATTGAAAAATATTCTACTGAACTCGTATAGCAATCTCGATTAGTATCTTATCTTGATAATATGTTAATAGTAATACGTTCCTATTTTATATAGAGACGTAATACTCTCGAATTAGCATATCTTTGTCCACGTTTCTTTCTTACCAAATTTGTATTGCAAATATTTGTTTAAATTTCTCGTTCCGAAAATTTTGTATTATAATCAGCTAGTTAGCTGATATAGACAGTTGTCTATAGTCTATAGCCCTTTGGTTATTACAGTTAGCTTGTACCTAATCCAAGTTTAAAAAAATTATTAATTTGTATTGTAATGCAAATGTGCAGTAGCGTCGAGAGGGGGGGGTGGGGGGTAGGCGGGGTAATTATCCCGGGGCCCAGGCCAAGAATGGGCCCGCAAAAAATTCGGCCCATGAAGATATCATATACTATATTATTAATTAACAAAAACTTGCTGCTGGGGCCCAGCAAAACCTTGGTAAGTTGATCATTGCTGGGAAACGTTCTGGTCCTGGCTAAGGCTTAGTATTCGTAATAATAATATAGTATTTTGTCAAAACTAACGGAGTTACAGGCCCATAAAATTTACGTCAACGCAAATATTTTGTAGCTGTTCATTTCTACAGGCCAAAACATACAGTCGATACAGACCCTACTGCTTTCAGGTTTCTGATAAGCTTACTTTTAGTTGGACATAACGTTGAGTCATATTAACACAACTCGCTGGATTAGCGTTAAGCTTCTCAAAGGTTCAAATTTCAAGATTGCCGCATTCACGCGTCGATACAGACAAACAACTGAAACAAGAGAGCCATAAACAATTCCATCACTAAGTTGTTCTATGAATTTAAGATACGTTTTAAGTTTTTGAGATTCAACTATACAAAATTAAAAAAAACAACTAGGAAAAACCGGCTGTGTAGTCAGTAGTCTACGTAATTTATTTACTTACACGTAATTAATTCGTCTGCGCTTCCGGTCCCGATGGTTTACGTTTGGTTTGTTCACTTCAAGATAACGCTATTGAAACTAAAAATATCGGAGGGGGCCCGCGCGCAAATTATGACCCGGGGCCCGTTCTGGCTCTCGACGGCCCTGAAAATATGGTAACCACTTGTATACGATTCGTACGTATTGACATCCTTTTTATAGGGCCTATACCTTTAGACACGGTAAATATATAAGACATATCGTTAAACAACCTCGCGAGTCATACGATTCGTCACGAGTCGTACGAATCGACAACTTTTTTACTAGTCGTCATGTCCATTTTACGACTCGATCGTTAAACAACCTCACGAGTCGTACCATTCGTACGAATCGACAACTTTTTAGGGCCTACCTTAGGCACAGTAAATATAAAGACACATCTTACGAGTCGTCATGTCCATTTTACGACTCGTTAAACAACCTTACGAGTCGTACGATTCGTACGAATCGACAACTTTTTTAGGGCCTATCTTAGGCGCGGTAAATATATATTTATTTTATTATTTAATCTTATTTTTACACGGTAGCCCATCAACCATATAGTTACAATAGTTAAAAAGATAAAATTAAAAGGTTGCTTTTCATGGGGCCGTGCGTTAAAATGTCATAAAGTTCTAAATATACCTAACTAATCTACATCTAACCATGGATAGTAAATAGACTGGATAGGAAACTAAGATCACGTGCGACGTTTCCAGCATGCTGATTGGTTTAGGCACCAGTTGGTCGCGTGAAAACCTAGTTACAAATCGTGATGTCACAAAATCACCATAAATCGCAACGTTTAGCAATAATACAGCTAAAAATGACAGTCAAACCACCAAAAAATATCACAATGCCACTTTACGATGGAATATCCGACTACCATTACTCATTTTAGGCGAAAAGATCCAACTTTAGACGGTGAAAAACGCGTCGCAAATTTCAACTAAAACAACGGTAGTTTTGCGACGCCAGTTTCTTCACCACAAAACGAAAACAGCTGAAACAAAGACGAACAACATTTACCTCGATCATTTGGTCGTGGCTTAGGCAGGTTTGTAAGACGATGAAACATTTTGGAATCTCAATATAGCTACTTGAATACGAAAATATGGAGAAGTCGAAGAGAAACTCAGCAAAATCTGTGTACTCGTGACATCTTCGTGACATCACGAATTTCAACTAGGTTTTCACGCTGACGTCAACCAGTTTCCTATCCAGTCTATTTACTATCCATGATCTAACTTACAAACTAATAGTATTTTATATAGCTATTTTAATACTGTATTTTAACTATTTTAATACTGTATTTTAATTATTTTAGAATCATTTTAACATTGTACACATATATGCATGCATAATTAATGCATGCATATATGTGTACAATGTTAAAATGATTCTAAAATAATTAAAATACAGTATTAAAATAGCTATATAAAACACTAAAATAGTTAAAATACCCTATCGTTATTCAGTAATATTTGACACTATATTGTTACGCTCGTTGCTGGGTTGATTATTCCATATCTTGGCACTTAAATAACTAAAACTCCTCTTCATTGCATTAGTTTGTGGTTTTGATAGCGCCAGTACTTGGTTATTATTTCTTAGATTGTAACTCTTATTTTCAGAGATCCTAAACATGTTTGATATACTCTGCGGGAATTCCTGCCTCAATGCACTGGTAACTAGTTTAATAGTTTGTTCTTCTCTCCTTTCATCGAGAGTTTTCTAATTTAACTTTTTTTAAATATCAATATGAGAACGAATTTCATACGTGTCACTTGTTATTATTCTGGCAGCTCTGTTTTGGGGTTTTTGCGTTTTATCTCGTAACGATTTATTGCAATTCCCTGAACAAGTGAACAGTAATCAAAGTAAGGTAACACTAATGCGTTGTACATTGACTTTACCGAGTCATTCGAGACAAATGGTTTGACTCGTCTTAAGGTCCCGATTGCTTTTGAGGCTTTCTTACTGGCGCTATCAATCTGTGCTTTCCATTGTAGGTTTTCATCAACAATTATAACTAATGTTTTTGCAGTTGATACTCGTTTCAATGAATACAACGGTTTAGCAACCTTTGATGGGATCCAATTAACTTATTCTCTGTTTTTTCAATATTGAGTGTTAATTTGTTAGTAACACGTACGCCACTTGTGAACTTCATTGAGTTCACTATTTAATTTCAACGCTAAATCATTTGCTGTTTTTCCCTAAAACTAGATTGTTGTTCTGTGATAATATTATTTTTCTTTAGATAATTGTTTACTTGACTGCAAACTAATTTCTACAAACAAAAACCGAAATCGGTCTGTAGTTTCCACATTCTTCTATTCTTTCTTCTATCGCACTTGAATCCTTAAGAATCTTTGCAGGTATCTTATCAAAGCCACAGGATTTAGATTTATTAAGTTTAATTATAGCCTTTATGACATCCTCGTAATATCTTGGAATTTAAATTCATCCGAAACCGATTTCATGTAATTATCTATTTGCATTTCATTGTGTAGAATCTGGTTTGAGAGTTCGGCTCCAACATTTGAATAATATTCATTAAGCGTTTCGGCAATTTCTTGTTCATTCTCTATCATTTTTTTCTCCCTTTTTTATAGTAGGGATATTCGTGGTTTTCGAAACCCTGCCAATAAGCTGATTAATGTTTTTCCACATCTCTTTCGGATTTCCTTTATTGTTATCTATAGTGCTTTTAAAATAATCTTTCTTTGCGTTTTTTATCAGCTTATTGACGTGATTTCGATCCTTCTTGTATGCTTGATGAAAATATTTAGATTTCGTTTTAATAGCTTTCTTTTTAATGTAATCGCGATTAATCATTACTTTTTTTATTTGTTCATTTTATTTGTTCATTCATTTATTTGTTCAATGCGCGTGGTCACTTCTTACTTTTCGTAGCCTTGTTGGAGCGTGTATTTCAGTCACGCATTTGATTAAAGACTGCTTTGAATTGTTCCCATAATGCATTTGGATAATTTATTTGCCAGTCAACACGTTTAGAGAATGTTTTTTCTAGATCGCTATTAAATGCGGATGGTATATAATCTTTGTAGCTTCTAGTTTCGACCACTTTTGGAAGATTTTTTGTAAAGGAAATCTTTCGACACCCATATATAAGACTATGATGACTTATTCCAAGATGTACAACCCCTAAACTGCTAATTTTTTCTTGTGCGTTTGTCATAAACAAGTCTAGACGTGTTTCAGTATCATCTACATGTAATTCGCGTCGACTCAGTGATCACTTGCTTTATTTGAAATAATTCAAGCATGTCATTCAATTTATATGTATGACTGGCTTCAGTCTTTGCAAGAAGATCACAATTTAAGTCGGCGACGATCACAATATCCTTATTTTCACAATCAATCTTTTTTATAAAATCAAGTATTTCAACTCTAGCGTTCGGTGGCCTATAAACTGAAGCTATGAGCATATACATACCACTTCTAGCTCGTCTCGTACAAAATCGTCTCTAATCTTCACGTTTAAATAATTACTATAAAAGATTGCGACACCACCTCCCTCTCGATTTCGGTTCTTTCTAATGATGTCGTATCCATTAATTCTTACTTGTGCATCATCTATATTATTATCTAACCGGGATTCGTTATGCATGCTTAAAACATCAAGTGTTTCAGCATGAAGATAAACCTGTAGTTGCTCAATGTACTTAGTAAGGGAGGTAATATTCAGGTGTCCTATCCGAAATCCTTTTAGTTTTTTTAAGTCTTGAAAAACGTCAACACCTGCAGTTAATCCGCTACCATGTATATTAACATGATGTGATATTGTTTCATTATTATTCGTATTTAGTTAATTTATGTTACCCCCTTGACAATATAAAGCGTTTTTAGTATGAGTTTTAGTCAGAGATCCTGACTAAAACTCATACTAAAATAGCTTTATATTTTCAATAAATTTTTTTGCTGGTACTGCCATGCCTTGTTGATTTAAATGTAGACCCGATATATTTAGCGCTTTACTCTCAATGTTGTAATGGCTAACTAGTCTTACATTGTTTTTAATACAGTAGCTTTTCAGCATCTTATTTACCTCTATAACCTTGGCCTTCGCTTCTTGATAATCTTCTCTCGTAATTAATTTTGACACAACAATGGCAGTCTCGGGACTTCCACTCTTAATCTGGTTGCAGAGATTCTTTAGGTTTTCAAAAATCTGTGGTGCTGTTTTGTCTTAGCTCGTGTGTCATTGGTACCAACATGGAGTATATAACCGCCTCTGGTTTCTTGTTAAGCGATGGCTTCATGTAGTCTTTCATGTTTCTACATGTTGCACCATGGGAAAGACCTTACCACCACCTTTTTATTTGTTGATCGAGAGATTTTATCCTGTCTATAAGCCCACTAACCATCGAGTCACCCAGTATTACGGTTGTGCCACTTTTTTCGTTGTCTGGATTAGTTTTGTTGTGTTTTCTTGTTTCATCACTATAGGCTCGTCATCTTGGATTTCCAAACAGTTAAAGGGGTTCTTGCTATTTGTCGGAGCGCTTTCTTGCTGTCGTGTTTGGGGTTTACATTGAAATTTATTGCTTGGCTTCTTAAACGCGTTAACATTTTGCATATCTTTGTCAGGCTTCACTGAGGCGGAGCATTCTTTTGAAAATTGATGGTTCTGATCTTGCATATAATAATAGTTAATGCCAGCCGAAGAGAGTCGCTTTCTTGTTCAGCCGATGTCGCGCAATCCTCAAGGGAACGTATAAATTGCTCTTGTTGTTGGCATTTTTCTTTCAAGTACCTATCAAGTATGCATCTTTCAGACATCTCTTTAGCTTCAGAATAAGTATTATTTTGAGCAATCGCTTGCATATTTCTTTCCATCTGCTCTTGAAGGATTACGATGTCCAATTTCATACCTTCTATATCAGCTACAAGTTCCCCTCTCGTGTTGTCCACTGCAGCTTACTTGATCTGACATCGTTGTTATTTACAACGGGGTTGTTGGTGTCTATTGTTTCTTTATTTGATTTCTCTGCTTGTTTCGATACCGTTCCTTCATCGTTTACAACAATATGAGTGGTTTCCTCAACATATTTGTGTAATTTCCTGGTATCGAATTAAGCCAATAGAGCCAATTTTTCTTCAATTATTTCCGCCCCATTTCCACTAACATAACAGTCTGTTTGCTAGTGTACCATCGAAACATGATATCTGTAATTTCGAAGAGTTTACAGCCACCTCCGAGACATGACCACTTCCCTTCGACCGGGAGTAGAACTTCATTAACAAACATTTTCAAAGAGTCAAATGTACCTGTCCATATCGGTTTGCCTTTGTTGTTTATAGACAAAGTGACAAACTGCCTAGTAGACTGCTACCCTTACTCTTGTTTGGAATTGGGACCTTGTCCAGCCTTAGAGTCATTTCATTTTTGATGTTGTAGTCCTTCAAAGCTCGGCCATCTTTGAGTTCTTTGTCGGCAAAGCTGAGTCGTTGTTTGTCAGGCAGGATCCCTTCGTTGTAGAGGATTTTTGTCTTCACGCTTTCAATCGTATTACTCGGGTCAACTTCCAGCATTGAACTCTTACCCCTACAAAGTAGAGTGCACGCGTCTTACGAGTCGTCATGTCCATTTTACGACTCGTTACATAACCTTAATTACGAGTCGTACGATTCGTACTAATCGACAACTTTTTTAGGGCCTATCTTAGGCACAGTAAATATACAAGACACATCTTAAGAGTCGTCATGCCCATTTTACGACTCGTTAAACAACTTTACATTTTTACTCGTTAAACAACCAATCATTTTTCTGAGGATATAATAATAATAATAATAATAATAAAGACGTATTAGGAGCATTATACAATAGTCTCAATGCTCTTACAACAATATATTCTTAATGTTACTTATAAAACTAATAACAGTTAACTAACAACAGTTAACAAATAATGGACAGGAGGTTTAACATCCAAACAGCGGACTAACATCGAACGAGTGCAAAAACGTGCGCTGAGAATCATCTTCCCTGGAATGGAGTATGATAGTGTACTACAGTTAACTAGCCTCTCTACGCTGGAACAAAGGAGGAAAGAACATTGTGTTAAACTTGTAAAATAATTATCGAAACAAGATCATAAACTTAATTATTTACTTCCCCCAAAGAAATCTGAAGTAACAAGAAGGAATACTAGGTCCAATAAGGAATGTTTTTATAATAATTTTAGTAGAACTAATAGATTTAAGAATAGTCCTATTCCATATGCTATAAACTTATTTAATTCAAGTAATGAAAAGTCATAACATAATTTTTGTAGTATGCATAGTAATTTAACATTCTGTTATTGTATGCATTTTGTAAACCAGTTTAATAATAATAATAATAATAAAGTTAAACTAATAACAGTTAACTAACAAATTACAGTTTCATTATATATATATTACCACTATGAACAAAAAAATATTAATTATTATTAATTATTACGTAACAAGGCCACTAGATTCTTCTCCGTATGACGAATCCCGCGAAGAACCAACCAAACAAAAAGGATAACGTGGATTGTTCGGAGAAAAATCATAGCGCGTGTGTCTACAGCGAGTACAGTTGACATTTCGATGAGTTTTATTCCAAGTTAATTGCTTCACGCACGCGCACAGATCAAATTGAAGCACGCGCACTGTCGTCAGCATACGTAGCGTGCTTCGTTTGCTTATGCGTGTGAAGACCATCCGTTTTTGCGCGAGCTTGAAAAACAAACGCTATAAATCTCGGTATAGACAATCCAGCATTTCACTAAATCTTATTTAGATGGCGAAAAGGATACTTGGAATTTCTCAGATTCCAATAGAAGAACACTTTACCGATCACTTTGAGAAGTATCACGTTCAAATTCGTACAGGAAAAAATGAAATACGAAATAATTCGCTGAGCACTTCAGTGCACGTCTAAACAGCTTCACGTCACGTCATGCGATATTTATTTATTTTATTTTATTAGCTTCACCATTGTGCAAAAAAAAACACCAAATAAAAACCTAACATAGATTACATTATATAGTAATAAAACAATGGCAGGGTGACCGCAACAGCATATCAAATTACTGCGGACCCAGAATTTAAAAGTATATTTACAAATAATAATAATAAATAATTACTGTTAATTTAATAATAATACACAACAACTGTAGCTCAGGAGGACCGCAATACTCCATATGAGCTTGACGATCGTCCACGTATCGTCTGTCTACTCTGAGCTCTTCCACATTCACTACAACATTGTGTATATTAACGCATAAAATAATAGGTACGTATGTTATGTACTTGGACTGGGTAATTCCAAATCTGTTTTCAGAATTGAAATCGGTTAAATATTGATCGAGATAACGTTTTGTGATCTTCAAATACACGGCGAGCGAGGTCTGGGGACCATGCATGGGTTGCGAAAATCCCGCAGGGGTTTAGGATGAAAATCTAGGGGGGATAGAACAGGAGGACAAAGGGTTATTGTGGACACGTATTTCTAGTTTCTACATGTTTTTGTTTCGTTTTTAGAGCCTGAACAAGACGGAACGGAGAAATGCTACTATTATTAGAAAAGTGATAACAGACCAGAATATTGCTAGTATTATCACACTTGCTGAATCTGTACTTGGAATTATTTTCAACTCTCTGCTTCTTGTCGTGATATATTGCAATCCGTTGAATAATCTTCGAAGGTCAAGCTGTCTAACCATCACTAATTTGGCATTCGCAGACCTATTAACGAGCATAGCTACCATCCCACTTTGTTATCCAATAATTGAACTGGTAGTCAATGATCCAAACCCAAATGCATTGCATTGGGTTAACGTGTTTGTCCACATTGGATACTCAAGCTCGTTTTTCCTACGCTTGCTCTTTGCAATAGAAAGATACATTGCTGTCAAACATCCTATTCAAAGTGGCAACATCATGACCAAAAAGCGCATTGCCGGAGCCAGTATTCTATGCTGGGTTGCAGCAATTGTTTTTGGTGGACTTACCTTTTCCAGTGCAGGACCGAATTCACTAAAAATGTTCATTGTCTTGTATGGCATTTTGGAATTTACTGCACTGCTCATGATTCTGTTCCAAGTGTTAATAGTAAGAAGTGTCAACGTAGCTGGTCAACATGTTGCGAGGGCTACAAACACAGCTCACATGAAGAGTACATCAAGAATAAGTATAATTATTACACTTATCAATATCGTAACTGCTTTTCCTTACTACATTTCAAAGCAGATAGAATTGTTAAAGCGCCTGTATCCCCACCTCATCTCCGGAAAAATTACTCTCTCTTTTCCTTACTTTTATATTCCGATCGCCCGCCTGAGCATGATCGTCAATCCACTTGTTTACGCATGGCGTCTTCCAGACTACCGCAAGGCATTTGTGGCGCTTTTTCGAAAACAATTGCGAGGTATAGGACAAAGAGCTTCGCAAAGACTTTCCAAGCCATCTTCGCCAGCTGTACAACGAATGGAGAAAATAACATCTTTATGAGATTCTCGATAACATTGACTGCTTCTTTATTTTTGTATTTTATTACTTTATTTTTGTATGCGGTTTTCACTGACGTCACAGTTTTCTCCACATTAATTTCAGAATAATATTTGATATTTTTTGTATAGAGAAGGCAAAAATGTACCAAGAGTCAACATTTTGGAACAATAATGCACTTCGAGATCGAGATATTGAGAAATTAATATTTCAAAAAGTTACTTAAAGTGCCCCTGCGACGAAATATCACATTACGTTTCATGGCGTTTTTTGTTACAGAACATCATTTTACGTTAATAAATGTTCGGATTTGCCAAAAAAATGAACAACAAACATTCTTGCAATAGAAATTTAACCTGGAAAATCGCACAACTTTTGTCCTCCATTGCTCAAAACTTGTTCCAGACGATTCCACAGCAGAGTATGTGAAAACACGTTACAAAGCTTTATGGAAATTATACGAAGTTACAGTAGAAAGTTTTCCCCAAGTAGCTTTATATTCATACACAGCTAGCCACGTGTTGAGTCTTTGACGTCACTTCCTCTAATCGCAACCTAAGCGTCCGGAACATGTTCGAGTAATGGTGGCCATATAATCTCGTATAAATTCCCACTACCTGTTAGCCCCCCTGTCTGGGACCTTGTGTCGTGGAATGCCATACGTATGTCGAGATTACTGACTGTAGTACTGGTCAGCGGATCTAAATAGATTGTCTGCTGTACTTCATGTCACTTGGCAATATATTGGACACGAATATTAATTGTGCAGCAATTACTGACAAGATTGGACGAACTGTCGTCAGGAATATCACCTCGAGTTTCTAACGAAACAGAAGCTGAAGTCAGACGAGTTTTCACCGGTAGAAGGACTGCTGTTTATTCAAATCAGTCGGGAGGTCATGTTGTTGCCGCATCAAACGTGTCAACGCCAACATCGACACAATTTCGAGCAGAAAATCGAATGGGCCCCAGCTCCCGGTGACTAACAGAAGTTTCGTAAAAATAACCCAAAACAGACGTTTTTGGTTATTTTGAAGGCAGGTCTACCACCTGTGCTAGGCAATGTAGAAGGAGAATTCGTCATGTTTTGCGCTGGATAATGCAATAGTCAATTGAACCCCCGGGACATGCCGGGGAATTAACGGAGAAATGGCCGTGGATTAACGTTGCATTTCTCCGGGGGAACGAGGGACACTTGCTCCGTTCTCGGCACATTTCAAGTCTATTGAGAACAAGGTGGTGACAGAAAAGTCATGAAAAATACTGCACTAGCTACCGAACAAAATATTGGAGTTTATACGTGGCCATTTTCGAATTACGCTCTATATAATTGTTAAATTTTCCGACCTCGTCCACGACTTGAAACTATTGTTTGCAGGAAGTGAACTGTATATTTGACCTATTCAATTCAAATCAAATCAAGATGGAGATTTGAAAAAGTACAGAGGCCGGAACTTTAACAAGCAATTTCCCCCGATGATCGGGGAAAATGTCGAACTTTAACACTCACCAATGTTAATTTCCCCGCCCTGTCCCGGGGGTAGGGGTTTCATAGTGCATAAGTTTCCACAACTTGAGATAGCTTTACGTGCTCGTTTTCCATACTACTATTCAAGTCTGACAGTAAAACAGACATAATCAAGTCTGACAGTAAAACAGACAGACTAGTTTGATCAGCTGTTGAATTATTTGTCACGACGTTTTCGGACACAGCCATGGACATGGCTATAAATATAGAAACATAGTTTTCCAGTGGTTCTTACAGTGTTCCGCACCAATTGTGTCTTTATTCTGAAACTATCGTAGACTTTGGTCAAACAGAGTTTTAACACTTCGAGACCTTTGAAGAAAGTCCCTTAATTCTTCAACATCCGCCATGACAGTCACTCCGGTGACCAGTAGGACAGTCAGAAATCTCGACATACGTATGGAATTCTCGACATACGTATGGAATTCTCGACATACGTATGGCATTCTCGACCATTGTTATAATTGTCCAGTTTGGCTTGCCATAAATGACAAGTATTATTTTTCTGACTCCAAATCTGGAGTTGTAATATATGACCATTAATCGATCATGTTCCTGACCAGCGTAAGGAAGTGACGTCAGATTCTCAACGCGCGAAGACTCCACATGGTTAATTACTTGGGCTACCCTGTGGGGGGGTAGCACCAAGTCTTAAAATGGGCTGCACTTCTGTATTTTTATTATTTTTATTTTTATTTTTCTGGTCAACAAAATGCAACTAATTCCCATCTATCAAACTGACGTGATCTTATTTCGTTGTTCTTTATTCTCATGATGTCATGACTGTTTCAGTGATGGAAACGAGCGCTGACCTTATATTCATCCACGCTTCTTTGGTCGCCATTGCCATTGATCAACTTCAAGACTCTAGCAAATTTGTGATAAGATTGATAAGGAATGTGGCTGGCAAGTATATTAATAATAAACATGCTCACACTACTTACAATCGCAGACACCGATAGCGGTAGACCTACACTAAAAGTAAAAGATGAGCGATTTCGAAACAGGTTGTTCCGCGGTCTCCATTATTATCGTACGCTGATGTGTACTCGATCAAATCTATGTTTACATGTTTTATTGAATCGATCAAACTGTTTAAATGTGCTACTGAATTGTACTGAAATATGTTGCTCAATTGCTGTAAATGGAAGAATGAAGAACATTGATGAAGTGATAAATGAAGTGACAGGCACTATAAAACATGCTGATGCTGTTGTGATATTACCCGACGCGGCAATGTTATTTTTTCTAATATCTGTTCGATTGAAGGTCTTCGTGTGTCAAAATTTATATAAAAAACAACGGCAAGGTATACGTAACATATCTGTTACGAAATTACATCGGTTTAATGGACATAAAAGCATTAAATCATCGGGTAAACAACGAATAGATCTTGAAGCCATGTCCTTTGATTTTAGAGACGAGTCTCGTTTTAATCGCTAATACGCATTTTCTCATATAACATCTGATCTTCACATTTTAAGTACACGAAACCTACAGCGTTCGATTCGCCAGATTCAAGTGATCATTTCGATATAGAATTGATTTAAATCGGACAAAAACACAACGTTTCATAATGATAAATATTATGGAGTTTCGCGGGTAAATGTCAACACAACATAATATAATATTTCCCTGTCCTTTCCGTCTTCATGATTGATCTCTCATCTGTGTTTCTCTCATCTTGCAGAGAATCTTTGCAATGGTTTGCAGGTTTACAGGTCTCGGTAAACTTTTCCAACAGCGATTCATTGGCAATAAAACGAAAGTCCGAACTCGCTTGATATTCGCTTGCATGCCTAGCCCCCAAATCAGTAGCCCAAGTGAACGCCTGAGCAGGCGTCTTGTTATTTAAGTAAATCCATAGTGACCAAGGTCCTTTTTTCAAATTCTTCGTCTGAAAGGCTGCACATTTCATATACTTCACGAAGAAAACAAATAACCTCGACTCGAGTCTGACGTCAGAAACAATATTACTGCTCAATTTGGAACACGTTCTTAGTAATTGTGGCCTAAATAGTAGTGATCTCAGAGCTTGAAATACTTACTTCACAATACCATTTTTAGCTTTTTTTACATCGATGATCACTTTCGACCCTGAAAATTCTATGGTAAAGAAAATCTAAAAATTGGGGTGAAGCCCAGCTTAAAATCTTCAAATGCAAAATATTCCAACACTCGAAATTTTCCTCTACCATAAATCCTTAGAACCTGTAGTTTATAATCGAGTGAAATGCCAAATATTACTTGTAATCAGTATACCCAGAATCTTATCCCGGCATTACCACCACTATATATATACAGAACTCGTGACTAGGCTCTCGGCAACGGCTCCCGTAGCTTATTGGTCAGAGCACTGCACTAGCATCGCAGGGTCGCGGGGGTTCAATTCCAGCCGGAAGGCCTTTAATATACAATGGCCGATATTTTTTCGCATCGATCAATTTTATATTTTCTCCTGATTTTTTCATCATCGCTGTAAGTCGGCTAAAGAACATACATGTAAATTTTTAAGCCAATTTGGTGAATTATTTCCTACATTTCTAAACACGGTGATTTTTGACATTTTTTACCCACATGCATAGAAAGTATTGTGTTTGTGGTGTATAAATAGCTTGCGTATATTATTTAAAAGTATGAGCTCTCGTGCGGGTGGACCGGTGCAGAGATCCCACCTATATATATATATATATATATATATATATATATATATATATATATATCGCTCTATGACCTTTAGGTCATATTGAGCGCTCTACAGGATGAACCATTGTCGCTTACGCATTGTGCACACGCTCACTGCTTGCAGTTTGAGCGCTCTGGCATGGTTTTTGATGTCCCACATTTTGTGTGCATCAAGGGTGACTGTATATAGCAGTTATCTTCATCCTGCTCATCAGCACTACACTGATGAGGCCCAAAAGGCCGAAACGGTACCGTCTGTAGTTAGATATCGCTCTATGACCTTTAGGTCATATTGAGCGCTCTACAGGATGAACCATTGTCGCTTACGCATTGTGCACACGCTCACTGCTTGCAGTTTGAGCGCTCTGGCATGGTTTTTGATGTCCCACATTTTGTGTGCATCAAGGGTGACTGTATATAGCAGTTATCTTCATCCTGCTCATCAGCACTACACTGATGAGGCCGAAACGGTACCGTCTGTAGTTAGATATCGCTCTATGACCTTTAGGTCATATTGAGCGCTCTACAGGATGAACCATTGTCGCTTACAGTTTGAGCGCTCTGGCATGGTTTTTGATGTCCCACATTTTGTGTGCATCAAGGGTGACTGTATATAGCAGTTATCTTCATCCTGCTCATCAGCACTACACTGATGAGGCCCAAAAGGCCGAAACGGTACCGTCTGTAGTTAGATATCGCTCTATGACCTTTAGGTCATATTGAGCGCTCTACAGGATGAACCATTGTCGCTTACGCATTGTGCACACGCTCACTGCTTGCAGTTTGAGCGCTCTGGCATGGTTTTTGATGTCCCACATTTTGTGTGCATCAAGGGTGACTGTATATAGCAGTTATCTTCATCCTGCTCATCAGCACTACACTGATGAGGCCCAAAAGGCCGAAACGGTACCGTCTGTAGTTAGATATCGCTCTATGACCTTTAGGTCATATTGAGCGCTCTACAGGATGAACCATTGTCGCTTACGCATTGTGCACACGCTCACTGCTTGCAGTTTGAGCGCTCTGGCATGGTTTTTGATGTCCCACATTTTGTGTGCATCAAGGGTGACTGTATATAGCAGTTATCTTCATCCTGCTCATCAGCACTACACTGATGAGGCCCAAAAGGCCGAAACGGTACCGTCTGTAGTTAGATATCGCTCTATGACCTTTAGGTCATATTGAGCGCTCTACAGGATGAACCATTGTCGCTTACGCATTGTGCACACGCTCACTGCTTGCAGTTTGAGCGCTCTGGCATGGTTTTTGATGTCCCACATTTTGTGTGCATCAAGGGTGACTGTATATAGCAGTTATCTTCATCCTGCTCATCAGCACTACACTGATGAGGCCCAAAAGGCCGAAACGGTACCGTCTGTAGTTAGATATCGCTCTATGACCTTTAGGTCATATTGAGCGCTCTACAGGATGAACCATTGTCGCTTACGCATTGTGCACACGCTCACTGCTTGCAGTTTGAGCGCTCTGGCATGGTTTTTGATGTCCCACATTTTGTGTGCATCAAGGGTGACTGTATATAGCAGTTATCTTCATCCTGCTCATCAGCACTACACTGATGAGGCCCAAAAGGCCGAAACGGTACCGTCTGTAGTTAGATATCGCTCTATGACCTTTAGGTCATATTGAGCGCTCTACAGGATGAACCATTGTCGCTTACGCATTGTGCACACGCTCACTGCTTGCAGTTTGAGCGCTCTGGCATGGTTTTTGATGTCCCACATTTTGTGTGCATCAAGGGTGACTGTATATAGCAGTTATCTTCATCCTGCTCATCAGCACTACACTGATGAGGCCCAAAAGGCCGAAACGGTACCGTCTGTAGTTAGATATCGCTCTATGACCTTTAGGTCATATTGAGCGCTCTACAGGATGAACCATTGTCGCTTACGCATTGTGCACACGCTCACTGCTTGCAGTTTGAGCGCTCTGGCATGGTTTTTGATGTCCCACATTTTGTGTGCATCAAGGGTGACTGTATATAGCAGTTATCTTCATCCTGCTCATCAGCACTACACTGATGAGGCCCAAAAGGCCGAAACGGTACCGTCTGTAGTTAGATATCGCTCTATGACCTTTAGGTCATATTGAGCGCTCTACAGGATGAACCATTGTCGCTTACGCATTGTGCACACGCTCACTGCTTGCAGTTTGAGCGCTCTGGCATGGTTTTTGATGTCCCACATTTTGTGTGCATCAAGGGTGACTGTATATAGCAGTTATCTTCATCCTGCTCATCAGCACTACACTGATGAGGCCCAAAAGGCCGAAACGGTACCGTCTGTAGTTAGATATCGCTCTATGACCTTTAGGTCATATTGAGCGCTCTACAGGATGAACCATTGTCGCTTACGCATTGTGCACACGCTCACTGCTTGCAGTTTGAGCGCTCTGGCATGGTTTTTGATGTCCCACATTTTGTGTGCATCAAGGGTGACTGTATATAGCAGTTATCTTCATCCTGCTCATCAGCACTACACTGATGAGGCCCAAAAGGCCGAAACGGTACCGTCTGTAGTTAGATATCGCTCTATGACCTTTAGGTCATATTGAGCGCTCTACAGGATGAACCATTGTCGCTTACGCATTGTGCACACGCTCACTGCTTGCAGTTTGAGCGCTCTGGCATGGTTTTTGATGTCCCACATTTTGTGTGCATCAAGGGTGACTGTATATAGCAGTTATCTTCATCCTGCTCATCAGCACTACACTGATGAGGCCCAAAAGGCCGAAACGGTACCGTCTGTAGTTAGATATCGCTCTATGACCTTTAGGTCATATTGAGCGCTCTACAGGATGAACCATTGTCGCTTACGCATTGTGCACACGCTCACTGCTTGCAGTTTGAGCGCTCTGGCATGGTTTTTGATGTCCCACATTTTGTGTGCATCAAGGGTGACTGTATATAGCAGTTATCTTCATCCTGCTCATCAGCACTACACTGATGAGGCCCAAAAGGCCGAAACGGTACCGTCTGTAGTTAGATATCGCTCTATGACCTTTAGGTCATATTGAGCGCTCTACAGGATGAACCATTGTCGCTTACGCATTGTGCACACGCTCACTGCTTGCAGTTTGAGCGCTCTGGCATGGTTTTTGATGTCCCACATTTTGTGTGCATCAAGGGTGACTGTATATAGCAGTTATCTTCATCCTGCTCATCAGCACTACACTGATGAGGCCCAAAAGGCCGAAACGGTACCGTCTGTAGTTAGTTATATATATATATATATATGCATTGCTCACTGCTCGCAGTTTGAGCACTCTGGTGACTCCACAATGCAATCCAACAATGTGTAGCCGTACATAGTGGGTCCCAAGTCCACAGTTACCATAAAGCCATATGGTGATAGCCGGTAGGGCACATTGTATACTTTCGTATATATTACGCTCACCGCTCATGTGGTTTGAGCACTCTCATGGATTGGGCGGAGAGTCTCTCTCAATGAGACGTTTACTGTTAGCATTATGCATTGCTCACTGCTCGCAGTTTGAGCACTCTGGTGACTCCACAATGCAATCCAACAATGTGTAGCCGTACATAGTGGGTCCCAAGTCCACAGTTACCATAAAGCCATATGGTGATAGCCGGTAGGGCACATTGTATACTTTCGTATATATTACGCTCACCGCTCATGTGGTTTGAGCACTCTCATGGATTGGGCGGAGAGTCTCTCTCAATGAGACGTTTACTGTTAGCATTATGCATTGCTCACTGCTCGCAGTTTGAGCACTCTGGTGACTCCACAATGCAATCCAACAATGTGTAGCCGTACATAGTGGGTCCCAAGTCCACAGTTACCATAAAGCCATATGGTGATAGCCGGTAGGGCACATTGTATACTTTCGTATATATTACGCTCACCGCTCATGTGGTTTGAGCACTCTCATGGATTGGGCGGAGAGTCTCTCTCAATGAGACGTTTACTGTTAGCATTATGCATTGCTCACTGCTCGCAGTTTGAGCACTCTGGTGACTCCACAATGCAATCCAACAATGTGTAGCCGTACATAGTGGGTCCCAAGTCCACAGTTACCATAAAGCCATATGGTGATAGCCGGTAGGGCACATTGTTGTATACTTTCGTATATATTACGCTCACCGCTCATGTGGTTTGAGCACTCTCATGGATTGGGCGGAGAGTCTCTCTCAATGAGACGTTTACTGTTAGCATTATGCATTGCTCACTGCTCGCAGTTTGAGCACTCTGGTGACTCCACAATGCAATCCAACAATGTGTAGCCGTACATAGTGGGTCCCAAGTCCACAGTTACCATAAAGCCATATGGTGATAGCCGGTAGGGCACATTGTATACTTTCGTATATATTACGCTCACCGCTCATGTGGTTTGAGCACTCTCATGGATTGGGCGGAGAGTCTCTCTCAATGAGACGTTTACTGTTAGCATTATGCATTGCTCACTGCTCGCAGTTTGAGCACTCTGGTGACTCCACAATGCAATCCAACAATGTGTAGCCGTACATAGTGGGTCCCAAGTCCACAGTTACCATAAAGCCATATGGTGATAGCCGGTAGGGCACATTGTATACTTTCGTATATATTACGCTCACCGCTCATGTGGTTTGAGCACTCTCATGGATTGGGCGGAGAGTCTCTCTCAATGAGACGTTTACTGTTAGCATTATGCATTGCTCACTGCTCGCAGTTTGAGCACTCTGGTGACTCCACAATGCAATCCAACAATGTGTAGCCGTACATAGTGGGTCCCAAGTCCACAGTTACCATAAAGCCATATGGTGATAGCCGGTAGGGCACATTGTATACTTTCGTATATATATATATATATATATATATATATATATATATATATATATATATATATATATATATATATATATATATATATGAACTATGGCAAACGAGATATCAACATATAAACATATCGGGTGCATTGTGGGAATGGCGCCATCAACTAATTTGAATAATATTTTAGTCCACATTCACGGTTTGACAACTATAGAGGGATAATTTCGACATTCGAAGTGCATAGGGTGTTGGACAAAGCGAATAAAGCAAAATTCTCTCACATTCAACTCAGTGATGTCCCAAATTTACCTTTCCTGAAATGTTGAAGATGTATCTACTGGAAAACCATCCAAATAAATTCGCACCGGCAACCATGCATGCACCACTAATTTCAAATGCGGGTATTTTGTGGAAGGCTGCGGTAACAGAAAGTTTGACGTAATTGATGAGGTTATCTGTGTTCACGAATTGCTAATCGGTTAGTCACGCAGGTTTTTATCAATCGCCAAACTAAACCATCGTTTACATAATGTTATAGTAAATCGTTTTCGTGTTTATAGCTTATAAGGCCCCGTACACCCCTGAAAAACCCGGTCCAACAGCTCCAAAAATTGTCCCTAGGTGCATGATAATTAACGCCCGTTCCTTAGCCAAACCTGATGCTACACCAGCTCTCTATGCTGAAATTCAAACAAGATCGACATCTGTTTTGTTTCTGAAACTTGGCTAAACAAAAATATACCTTCGCATATGATTTGTCCAGACGGCTACATATTACTACGAAAAGATCGTTCTGACCTACGGGCTGGCGGTGGTGTAGCTTTATTTTGCAGGAATAAATCAACTTAGACCTATTTCGTTAACCAACATCATTATGCGAATCTTTGAAAATATGGTATTAAAACAAGAACTTTCCACCATCATGAAATCGGCTGTCGGTAAGGATCAATTTGCCTATAAAGAAAAGCACAACACGACAATGGCCCTTATTAAATGTTATCACAACTGGGTCAAGTGGTTGGATGAAGACGCGGATTTTGTACGAGTATTTTCATTTGACTTCAGCAAAGCGTTTGACACAGTCCCACATGATATAGTTTGCAATAAACTAAAGTCATTTGACATTAATCCATATGTAATCAACTGGATAATTAATTTTCTTGGCAACAGGAAACAAAGGGTTGTGGTTGATGGAATGACTACAGAGTTTGTAAATATCAACAGAGGGGTTCCCCAAGGTTCAGTACTTGGTCCAGTATTATTTGCCATCATGGTTCATGACATACGCCCAGTGTACCTGGAAAGGAACGTATTAGTAAAGTTTGCTGATGACACTAATTTAAGTGTTCCTGTAAAAGCTAATTGTGACACTTCTCTCATCGAAGTGAAAAACATAGAAAGTTGGGCGCTGAACAACCGTATGACATTGAATATGACGAAAACAAAGGAAATGGTTGTACGGGGTAGGACAAGCAAACCAGTACCACCTTTATTACCAACAATTACACGACAACCTTATCTAAAGGTTCTCGGATTAACATTTCAAGAAAACCCCTGCAACTGGGATCTCCAAATTGATAGCTTGCTAGCCAAAGCCAGCAGCCGGTTGTACATATTACGGACTTGCAGATTCTATGGATATCCTAAGGATCAAATAAGCCAACTGTTTGACTCACTCATTCTCTCTCTCATTCTCTATGGAATTGAGGTTTGGGGAGCAGCCTTTAAAGGGAAATACCTAGATCGTGTCGACAAGTTCCTCAAACGAGCCTTTCGATATGGCTACACGTCAAAAAACTATGTGTTATCTGACATAATTAGCGAGAGAGACAGAAAATTATGGAACATAATCTCGAACGACACAACCCATAGTCTATATGACCTACTACCCCCTAAGAGAACAAGAACACTTAGAAAGCGAGGACACAACTATATATCCTGCCAAAAATTCAGACAGAGAGATATAAGAGATCCTTCATTAATAGATGCCTACTGCAATTTATAAAGAACCCTAATTGAACTTTTAACGATAGCTAGTATAAGTTTTTATATATCGTGCTTACATTATTTGTAAAGTTACACGTCTGATGTAACTATTCTATTTTTATCTCAATAAAGACTTTACATACATACATACACACGGAAACGTTTTCCTGCGTTTTTGTATTGTTTACTGTTCTAAAAGGAATCGAGAACAACCAGCTCATTACTTGAAACAATACAAGGTTAATAATAATAGCGTAGCGCACAGATTCTATTTTTAAACCCAAATTGCGGACAAACAAAATAACATTAAGCTTGAAGAATTCCCAAATGACCCATTTCCTATTGTTTAGGAACATTTTTGAACCATAAATGCGGACAAACATCAACAACCTAACGTCATCTGTGCGCTCCGCTATTAAGCAAGTAGGTAAATTAATTTGGCTTTGTCATTAAAATCAAAAGAAACCCACTTTGCATTTTTTGGAATGATAAGTTCTGTTTTATAAAAATAGGTCCTAAACAATAGGAAATGGGTCATTTGGGAATTCTTCAAACTTAATTTTATTTGTTTATCCGCAATTTGGGTTTAAAAATAGAATCTGTTCCAGGGCCTTTTTTAAGGAATTTTCCGTGGGGGGGCATTTTCCTAAAAGGGACCTTCGTAGCCAAAATATATGTTTACTGTTTCTGAGGTAGGCTTTTTCGTTTATATATATATATATATATTTGTCTGCCATTTTATTTAAAAATATTTGTTCTACAGTTCATGATCAGTGGCGGATCCAGGGTTGTTCGAAAGGGGTAACGGTAATCAAGTAGGGGGGTCTGGGGACATGCCCCTCAGGAACATTTTTAATTTTGCAAAGCCCAGAAGTGCTTTTACGGCGATTTCTGATAAGAATTTTTGCGAAATTAAGGCACCACGCCATTGCTAAAAATGCACGATTACAAAGGTGTATCAAGATTATGAAACACTTTAATATATATATACTCAGAAGTAGTACGGAACCAATATAAACACTTTAGCCTTTAGGCATCTTCATAAGCTACCAAAACATTGTGCTTATAATCGGTCATATAATATTGCGTTTATCATATTATGGTAAAAAACAGAAAACACTTGTTTGCGGGATTTTAAATGGGGGACGCGCGCCACGTAGGTCAACATAATAATTTCAGTAAGTCTATAAGTTGTTAATTAAGGGCTAAAACTTACTTTCCATTTGTTTAATTTTTATTCCTTGCTTATTGGTTGATTAAATTTAAGAAAAAGGGACTTTTCCTGGGGGGGGGGGCAAAAATTGATTAGTGGGGGGGCACAAGGGGGGACTGGGGGGGGGCACTTTCCCCCCAGCTTAATAGTTAAAAAAGGCCCTGATCTGTTCCCTACGCTATTAACCTTGTACAGTGTGTATAAAAAAAACTGAACCCTTAGAAAACGGTCTTATACTCCTGGAAAATTAAAAACACGGTCTTAATACACGGACCAATGCGGACCAATAAATGCGGACCAATAAATGTAAAACAGAATGACAATATTCAAATTAGTTGATGGCCCCATTCCCACAATGCACTCGATATGTTTATATGTTGATATCTCGTTTGCCATAGTTTTTGCAATCTGCTGTATATATATATATATATATATATATATATATATATATATATATATATATATATATATATATATATATATATATATATATATATATATATATATATATATATACATATATATATATATATATATATATACATACATATTGGACATACATATTGGAATATTGGACCTGTCATTTCTCCCGCCCCCTCAGTCTGCTTGCTGATCGACTGTTAAAAATAGAAAATGATCTAACGTTTCCCATCTCATTAATTATTAGTTTGTTTATCTCCCGTGCATTTGATTGGCTACTTTCTACTTGTGACACCCTTTTGGCATATATATAAGCCCTATTTATTTCATTTCATCTCGTCTTACTCTGATGAAGGGCTCCGCTCGAAACGTCAGTATCTCGTCACTAAATTCTTGGCAGTTTACCACCTTTTCACTTTGCTATATATATATATATATATATATTATATATATATATATATATATATATATATATATATATATTATATATATAATATATATATATATATATATATATATATATATATATATATATATATATATATATATATATATATATATATATATATATATATATATATATATATATATATATATATATATATATATATATATATATATTACAAAAAGACGAAAATAGTTCAAAATTTAAATTTTAAAATTTTAAAAATAACAAATTGGATGTTAAGATCAACGAGATAATTTGAAATAATATGAACAGTCATAGATTAATTAAGATACCAACTATGGAATGATGGATAAGTATAGTATGACAAGATTAAGTAACTAAAACGTACGAATTAAAAGAGATTAAAATAACGACAGAGGTATTGAAGAGAAGTTTTCGTTTAGTGATGGTTTAAATTTGGAAATAAGTAAACTTTCACGAACGAGAAGTTCGAGATTGGAGTGAGCTGAAGAAGTTATAGTGAAATCGTCAGACGATATATCGAGTTTAGTGAACCGAAAATGTGCGAGAACACTTGAGAGTGCTGAGACGGTTAACTACGACGCGTGTTTGGCCGATTTGACAGCATTGACACGTCTATTTGTAAACAATACGCGATCTCAGTAACAAGGGAATTAAGGATCGAATCCCTTGTTACGTACTGAGATCGCGCATTTCGGGACGCGGGATAACGTATATTTTGATAACGGAAAACGGGATGAAACGGAAAATAGCGGACGGGATTCGGGATTCGGGATTTCAGTATGTCGCGGGACACGGTATATACAAATATTTACCTGCGTGATACGGGATAATAAGCAGATTAAACACCTGGATTCGGGATTTAGGTATATTTTTGGCTTTGTATATGCTAAGAGATGGGCTAAGCTAGTTAATTGTCAACAAGATTTATAAGTATTCAAGACATACAACCCCATACAGCCATATCGCGTGCCTGACTCTGCCATCATCAGGCAGACGTCATGCAGGCACCGTGGTCCTAGATACCACGACAAAGAACCCCGCGTTTGGCGCTATATTTGTTTACAAACTGTTTAAACTTTTATGAATTTTTTATGAAAACCTGATTGAAAAGGGCGAAGAAGATTATTTTTATCAAGATGCTGATAAAGTTGTTGGTAGACAGCCCTTTCAATAATCTTAGAGACAGCTGGCAAGATAGATATTGGTCAATAATTATCCATATCAATCTTATTGCCTGATTTGAACAAGGGAATTACTTTTGTCATTTTCCACCTGGGAAATACGCCAGTAGAAATAAATAAATAAATTATATATGCTAGCTTAGCATACAAATATATGAGGTCCCATCTTTAAGTAACCGATTTGGTATACAATCTAAACCATTTTCCATACTGGTCTTAAGTAGTTTTCTCAATTGGCTATAGACAAACGATTCTGTAATTGGATTTAAATCAAATGTTGCATTTGTTAAAGGTATAACGGGAATAGAACCCGATGGGAAAATTTGTTGATTAGCAATATTTAAAGTATCACTAAACTGAGATATGATATTTTTTACAATAGAACAAAAATAGGTGTTAAAAATATGAGCAATAGATTGCTTGTCTGACACCATATTTTCTCCATGCTTTATATGTGATAGTACATTTAATTTCTTATTATTAGGAATTATTTTATTAATAACATTCCACAGAGCTTTTGGATCATTAGCATTCTCTTGAATGAGCTTCCTATTATAATTTGATTTCCCTGATCTTATTTCTCATGGACTTATATGATTTCCAAAATTTCTCATCATTTCTTGCCCTCGCTTTCTTGAGAAAGTAATCGCGTTCTCACATCATAGTTTTGATTTCGTTTGTCAACCAAGGAAAGTGGGTTCCTTTCATCTTTCTTGTTATGACAGGTGCATGTTTATCGCAATAGAGTGGTTAATTATCGTTTCGGAAACCAACGTTGGAGGTCAATTTGAATGTACCACGTGATATGAAGTTATTCAAATATATATTTCCCTGCATGAATTACAATTTCATAACAAGAAGTCTTGTTTCTCCAAAGATGGAAGTAAAAGGCGAAACTCCAACAAAAATATGGCTACGATGTTTTCGAGACAAATGGATTTGCAACGTGCAGGATTCGCATAACATCAATGTTATTTTTAAGCCAAACGGTCGCGCGTAAATAATCAGCTTCCAAACACTCTTCATTCAATGCTGGCGTTTAAATCATCAACAAATTCGCAGATTACTGCAGTAAAAATCAGAAAAGAGCTCACCTATACTGACTGAAAAGATACTGTTATCCACCTTCAATCCTATATTTTACATCAGGGGTAAATAATGGAAGAACAAGAAGGTAAAGTGTACACTGCGGACGAAGCAGATTAATAATATTGATGTCATCGCGATGCAAAACCATTTGATTCGAAAGCATCAGCCAAATGATCTCAATGAATTTTTCTAAATGAGTTCGCCTTTACTTCTATCTTTGGAGAATCATAACTTCTTGTTATGAAATTGTAATTCGTGCAGGGCAATATATCTTTGAATCACGTGATGATTAACTTCATATCACGTGGTACATTCAAATTGACCTCCAACGTATGGTTTCCGAGACGATAATTAACCACTCCAGTGATTTCGATAATATGAAATGATCTTTAAAACAAAGCCAGGCAGTATCCACTTGGGATTCATTAATTACCATGTCCCAGTGAATTTTTTTACGATCTGAACAAAAGGCATCGGTTGAGTAATTTCTATATTCCTACATTCAACCAATTTTGGAGCAGACTTGATCGTATTTATTTTTCTAACACAAACAACTACAGTGTGTCCCAAAAAAAGGCTACCTTTTCAAATTCAAATTAGCATGTTAATTCAAGAAACCTATTGTAGTTCTTTGAAATTCATTATCGCGTTATTCTTAATCACCCGTGTGTGCATGCACTAAAACCCCTTTGACATTGAACACAATAGGTTGTTTAAATTAATGCGCTCATTTGAATTTGAAAAGGTAGCCTTTTTTTGGGAAGAGGAATCACCGTCCGTATTACAATGTTATGGGGTGCATTCGAAACGACCAAGTCAAGTAACGTTGAACTTGAATCTGTTACTCTAGTAGGACGACCTATCAGTTGAGTTAACTGGAAAGAGCGCAACATGCGTTTTAACGTCTTTTCCTCCGAGATTGGTCTAGTTGTTGGCAAGTCGTAATTAAAATCCCCTGTTATTAAGAGCTCCTTATTCTCACATACCGCCCTTTCCAGATTTTCTGTAAAGGAATCCATAAAGTCGGCTTCTCCTTCGTTTACCGGACACACAATGGACACAGACTGGATTCAGAAGCTTTACAAGAACAAAAATCATAACCATAACCCAAATAACAACTCTAGTCCTAACCCAGAAATAAAGGAATACTAACCCTACTTTTAAACTAAATATTTCAACGATGTATTCTGCGTCCGGTACACGAAGTAAGAGTCATAAAGTCTAACGATTGATTCGGCGGTCGATAATAAGTTCCTATGGCTACAAGTAAACTCTTAGATTTAGGTATATTTACCTCAATCCATAGATTTTCCATTGCAATACTTTCCAGGTCAGTTCGACGTAAAGTGATAATATTATCCCTTCCTTCGTAAACTCCTGATATTAAGATGGCCGATTTTTATGCCACAAGTATACAGTGTAGTATTTAATTCACCTTCAAACACTCATTAATAATTCACGAGGAAAAGACAAAAGAAAATCACTACCGCGTATCGTGGTTTTAAATGTGATAAAGATTCGTCCTGATTTACATAAACTTTATCTTTGATTTTCTCGGCTTAGACAACATCGATTTTCAAAATTACTACGCCAATGAACTTATCAAATGGGTCGTGTTTGAAACCGTTTAATAAACTCGCAGCACGTGTTTTATCAGATCTAAAACACTCGGGCTACGCCCTCGTGTTTTATATCTGATAAAACACTGCTGCTCGTTTATTAAACAATACTTCCAAAACTCATTAATAATTCATGAGGAATACACAAAGGAAAATCATGACCGTATCGTATCTTTATATGTTGATAATAATATAGTCACCTCGGTTTCTTTTGTTTTAACAGGGACGTTTACTGTCGTATTTCCCTCATCAATACTGGATGAGGGAAATTTAGAGTAAACATTCCTCATCCAATATTCATTAAAAATATGCCTCAAAGAACTAATTGATTTGTTCCTACTCCACAATGTATGTCTTTTGGTGCTTAAAGGACTCGCAGGCGCGGATTTAGAAGTTAGTCGCATAAATTAGACACTCCATGAACAACCCTATTGGTTATGCTTTTCTTAAGAATAATTCAGAACAACAACCTATCCAATAGGATTGTTATTCACAGGTATTTTGAATTGCAAATTCTAAATCTAATTTATGCGACTAACTTCTAAATCCGCGCCTGACTCGGTTTTCATTTGCTTCGGCAACTTCTTTATCGCTCACAAACGAAAAGCGGACATCAGCCATCAATCACTCCGACTAAAAAATACTAACGTGTATTTGCAAACCAAATTTATACACAGATTCACTGAACCAATTCGATAAAGAGATTTTACAAAACAAAAGCATCCATTGTCTTGTTTATTTCCTCGGTGACAATGTGATTACAAACTAAACACATGGTTTTGAGGGCCATTAGTGATTAAATGACCCCACAAAACCCTCCCTCGGCTTTCGGGGACATTTAATAGTAGTATAGAAAGTGGGGCTACCAGCGCATTTTTCCATTTTTTCATGTCTCAACTTTTTTCTCTGATGAATGCAGCACTTTTTCTGTTTTTAGATTCCACATATATCTTTCGAGCAAATATGTGGAATCCAAAAACGGAAAAAGTGCTGCATTCTCCAGAGAAGTCGAGACATTCAAATGGAAAAAGTTCGCTGTTAACCCCACTTTCGAGACTACTAATAGACGATGTGTCACGTGGTTTGGAACCTATGAGACATATGTCAGCTAGTAGGCTACAGAGTGAGGTGTCTAGACGTGGGGCTGCTGTGGGTGGGGATGTCGCTCGTAACAAGACTATGTCAAGTAATATTACGCGTGATCCTGGTATGGGTTTTATTTCAACTTGTGAGTTGAGTGGGGCTCATGATTCGAAAGGGTCTAAAGACTTGACTATATTAAGTAATATAACGACTCTTATGAAAAGGTCTGAACGTAAACGTAACTCTGTTGTGGGTGGTAATGTAGCTCGTAGTGGTACACTATCGAGTGGTGGTGCATGTGATCCTGCTATGGGTTCTGGTAATTTAGTTATACCGAATATTAAGATGAGTTTTCTAGAGAGGATGTCTGGCTATCTAGCTGATGCTAAAGCATTGGGGTATAAGTGGATGGACCTTATTAGAAGAGGATCTAGAGAGAACGTTATTAATAGAGTCACCAGAGTTAGGGAGGTCAGAGAGATTCGAAAGGCTAGACGTGATCTTAGACGATATGTGAGGAGGTCACAACTAAGTCAGGAGGCCTCAGACAAAGAGTACGAGAGAGTCACTAGTCTTATTTCTAAGATGAAACGTCCTACTGTAGTACAAAGGAGAGTTGCTCTCAAAGGGAACACCAAGTCGTATAGTGTTGAGGTGATCGACAATAAGGATCCATTAAAACAACTAGTCAAGACTAGAGGAGTAGTGGGCTCGACTTTACAGAAAGAGTTAGAGAAACTGAAAGGTTTAAAGTTTTCTGAGACATTGAAAGTGACTCTAGAGAAACAAATTGGTGACGGAGAGTCTGTGTTTAAGACAGCCTTCTTCAATAGTGTGGTCAAAACAGTGGTTAGTAGTGTTGATATTAGTGGGACTACGAGACAAGCTAGTGAGGAGATAGTGAATCGTATAGCTGTATGGTTGTCAGAAGGGTCTGGGTGGGTTGTAGACAGTGTTAGTGACCACTTTATTAATGTGGTAGTGTATAAGCCTCTTAAAGGATCGAGTTATATTGAACTACCATTAGAGTTGAGGAACGCGTCGAAAGGTTTGATTAATATAAAGAACAACGATGACAAGTGTTTTATGTGGTGTCACGTGTTGCACAAGTGTCCTGTAGGAAAGGATCCGCAGAGAGTGTCGAAGCATAAGAAGAACGTAGGTTCTGTGAACTATGAAGGAGTGAGATTTCCAGTGAATACAAAACAGTACAACAAGATAGAGAGGCAGAACGGTATTAGTATCGGCAACGTGTTTGGGTACGAGGACAAGCAGCCATTCCCTATCTACGTTTCTGAGAAGTACGAGGATCATATGGACCTGCTACTTATAACGAGTGGTAATAAACGACATTACGTATACATCAAAGACTTTGATAGGTTTATGTGCGGTCAGTCTAAACACAAGTGTCGCAATAACTTCTGTAGGTACTGTCTTCAATGTTTTACTACCAGTGAGATTCTAGAGAAACATAAGGAGGTTTGTATGGTGGTAAATGGTAAGCAAGCGATCAAGATGCCAGATGAAGGAGACAACACTCTTGAGTACAAAAATTACCACAAACAATTAGAAGTGCCATTCGTAATATACGCAGACTTCGAGGCTATCACAGAGAAGGTCGACAACGTGACACCACTCACAGGATCGTACACTAGTGAGTACCAAAGACACACGGACTGTGGGTATCGGTACAAAGTAGTGTGCTGTTATGATGATAAATATAGTAAACCAGTAGAGATGTTTCGAGGTAAGAACGCGGTTAGGAAGTTCATGAAAAAGATGTTAGATGAGGTTAAATACTGCAAGAAAGTTAGAAAGGAGCATTTTAATGAGGACATGGTGTTGACCAGAGCTGATAAGGTTAACTTTAAGGAAGCGAATAAATGTCACATTTGTGATGGGAAATATAAAAGTGGAGACATGAGAGTTAGAGATCATTGTCATATCACTGGTAAATATAGAGGTTCAGCACATCAGTTATGTAATAGGAACTATAGATTGACTGATAAGATACCTGTCATATTTCACAATCTAAGAGGATACGATAGCCACTTCATAATGCAAGAGATAGGTAGTCTAGGTCAGAAAATCAACGTCATACCAAATAATATGGAGAAATATATGGCATTCATGTTAGGAAAACATCTAGTGTTTCTAGATAGTTTCCAATTTATGAGCTCTAGTCTAGTCAACCTAGTAAACAACCTACCAAGAGATTGTCTTAAGTACACGTCCGAAGTATTTCAAGGTAAGGAGTTAGAGTTGATGTCACGAAAGGGTGTGTACCCATATGACTATATGGATAGTTTCAATAAGTTCGAAGACATAAAGCTACCCTCAAAGGAGAGCTTCTACAGTGCACTGAACGACGAACATATATCAGACGCTGATTATGAACACGCACAAGAAGTGTGGAAGACGTTCGACTTGAATAGTATGGGTGAGTACCACGATATGTACCTCAAAACTGATGTGTTACTATTGTCTGACGTGTTTGAGAACTTCAGAAAGACGTGCAAGCAGTACTACCAACTAGATCCTTGTCACTACTTCACATCACCAGGACTATCATGGGACGCTGCTCTAAAGATGACAGGAGTGAAACTAGAGTTGATGACTGATATCGATATGTTTCAGTTTATTGAGAAAGGAATGCGAGGTGGTGTCTCTTGTATTACACATAGATATGGTAAGGCTAATAATAAATATATGAAGGGGTATGATAGTAGTAAACCACCGAAACACATCGTGTACCTAGATGCGAATAACCTTTATGGTTGGGCTATTTGTCAGTATCTACCGACTGGTGGATTTGAGTGGGTCGAAGGTTTTGACAATCTAGACAAATATAGTGACAACTCAGACAAAGGGTTGATACTTGAGGTTGATTTAGAGTACCCAGAGGAGTTGCACGATCTTCACAACGACTATCCTCTAGCCCCTGAGAGGATGAAAGTAAGTAGTGATATGTTGTCAAACTATTGTAAGACAATCCAAAATAAGTTTAAGATATCTGTAGGAGAGGTTGCAAAACTTGTACCTAACCTAAACGGTAAGAGTAAGTACGTCGTTCACTATAGAAACCTACAATTGTACAAGAGTTTGGGAATGAAGGTTAAGAAGGTACATAGAGTACTTCAATTCAATCAGTCACCATGGCTCAAACAATATATCGACTTTAATACGGACAAGAGAACCCAAGCAAAGAATGACTTTGAGAAAGTCTTTTTCAAGCTTATGAATAATAGTGTGTTTGGAAAGACTATGGAGAATCTACGAAAGCGTGTGAACGTGGAGTTAGTAACAGACGAGGAAAAACTGAAGAAACTAACGTCGAAACCAACCTTCGTAAGCAGTAAAATATTTGACAATAACTTGGTAGCAGTTCACAAGATCAAAGAGACACTAACTCTAAATAGACCAGCATATGTAGGTATGTGTATTCTAGACCTATCGAAGACATTGATGTACGACTTCCACTACAATAACATCAAAAAGGAGTATGGCAACAAAGCCAAACTACTATTCACAGACACGGATAGTCTAATGTATGAGATTGAGACGGAGGATGTGTACAAAGACATGTACGCTAACAAAGAAGTGTTCGACTTTAGTGGATATGAGAAGTCATCTCCTTACTTCGACCTAATTAACAAGAAGGTTATTGGTAAAATGAAGGATGAGACATTAGGAGTCCCCATCGTTGAGTTCGTTGGTTTAAGGTCGAAAATGTATAGCTACATAAAACAAGACGGAAAAGGTGGGAAGACTGCTAAAGGTATCAAGAAGAGTACCATTAGAAACAACATAAGACATGACAACTATAAAAGTGTCCTAACAAATGGTGAGCAGATGTCTCACATAATTAAAACTATTCGCAGCAAGAGCCACCAACTAGGAAGCTACGAAATAAATAAGATATCCTTAAGCTGCTTTGACGACAAGCGACATATACTACCAGACGGCGTGTCTAGTTATGCGTATGGACATTACAAAATAGTTCAAAATTAGATGTTCAAATTTCTAAAATGATTTTTGGTCTACAGGTGTCTATATTTAGAGGTCACATGGTATGGTCTATTATCACATGTCTCACACACCCATTTGTGAGTTCTCATCCATTCTTTAGTTTGAGCTCTAGCTGCTCTTGAAGCTTCTTCTCTTGTTTTGTAAATTCTTGGTCTTGCCATTATATATTACTATATATTTTATTTACCCACTCGTTGTAGTATGGATCTCCTCTCCCGTCCCAACCTAGATCCTTGTATACTACACTATACAGGTTATACTCGAATCGTGCCTTGACCTTACCAGGTTTGAGGTCGTTAGAACTACCTCTCAACTCTATACCTCTTCTAGAGCATATTCTTATGGCATAGAAAATATATTTCGATATATTCTTGACAATCAGTTTGTTTCTTTTATGTCACTCTCATTAACTAGTCTTTTGCTAGTCAACATTCTCTCTAGCCACTTACTATAACTGTGAGCCGATTTCTTGTACATCCAAATGTTAGGTACGAAGTTTCTCACACGTCCGTAGGTAGTCTCTCCGCACTTGTTACAACTAAATACACCATCTTCGATTTGGATTCTGTGGTTACTACACTCATAACAGTATCTGGTGTCGTACCACTTTTTTGGTTTTGCGTCCCTACTTCCATTCTTGATCTCGTCCAATGTGTACCCTAATGTAGTACCACTCCACTTTTTTGATGCAATCTCATCCAACGTGTACCCAGCATAGAACATTCTCATTGTACGTTCGTCAACCATCTAAGTTATTATACTATTATGTCTTTATAGTGTTTTTAAAGACATAATAGTATAATAACTTAAATGTCGTTCTAGAAGGCGTGATAGTTAGCAGAATCAAACGTCTTCCTACTATACTGTCTTGATTGGTCTAGAACGTCCAACAATAGTTGTTTCAACTCTTTAATCTCATTCATCTGACGAATCTGGTTCTCATAGACTATCTCCATTAAGTTTCTACTACTATGTTTTGCTTCCATAGCCATCTCCTTCAAAGTTTTAGTGCTCATTATAATACTCTATATATTAAGTAACCTAAAGGTAGCCCAACAACTCCAACGAATACCATTTGATATTCTTTCATCTCATCTGAAGGTTTGTAATAGTCTGATAACTCAGGCTCTTTACTAAATGTCTTCCCATCATACTGTATCGTCAGTACTTGTCTTAGTTGATCCAGAGCGTGGTTCGTGTCGTTTATGTCTGCGTTAGCATCTGACAGTTGTTGTCTTAACTCCTGAATTTTGTCTCTCTGACGAATCTCGTTCTCGTAGAACTTTTCTTTCGCTCTTGCGAGACTTTCCAATGCTTTGTTGTGTCTCTTTATCTCTGTCTCGTAGCCAGTATGGTTTAGCTTGCTGAATATAAATCCAGCTCCTGCAAATGCTATAGCGTTGAATAAACCACCCGCTATCACGCTAGCCATTATGTATTACGTTAGATTACTTTGAGAACGGGTCAATAGGTAGGTATTTCTTACTCTGCGCCCACTTAACGAGTAGCGTTGAAACGCCTACAGCAGTCGCTAACTTGAGGGTGCCCTTCACTGATTCGGGGGTGCCCAACGGTTCTTTTAGTACTTTCTTTGATGCCATCGACACGGCTACAGCTCCGGCAGTCACAAGGGCTGCGTCGTATAGCTCGTTCATCAGTTCTTTTCTGTCTATTGATGCCATATATTATACTACATGTTTTAATCGAGGCTGTCGAGTTTACGTGGTGGTGGTTCCTTTTTTATTACAACGTTCTTAGACTCCTCATTAACAGTCATCATTTGTTTATCTTGCTTCATCGCATAATACAATGAGCCGGCAGCTACAACCACTCCTATAGTTCCTATTATGTATCCATAATTAAAACCATCATCCTCACTTACAGTACTGCTCAGAATTAACCTAACGAAAAATGCGTTCCGAACGCGTCCCTAACGCGTTCGGAACGCGTTCCATTCTCGTTCCGAACGCGTTAGGAACGAGGTTGGAACGCGTTCCGAACAATATACTTTCTGTTTTAATCTCGTCTAATGAACATATACCATGACCAGTCCAGCAATCAAATGATCAAGTTAAACCCATTTAGCAGTTTGCTAAAGTCGGAAATTAACGAACTTTCCAATTAACCAACCTAACCGAAGTCACAATGGTGTTCTGAACGCGTTCAGAACTCGTTCAGAACGCGTCCCGAACGCGTTCCGAACGCGTTTGGAACGCGTTCCGAACGCGAACGCAGTGTTAGGTTATTTCTGAGCAGTACTGTACCACTCTCTCTCTCATCTTCCTCTCTTTTGCAGCTTTAGATATAGCAGCCAAGCGTTTGCCTGCCTCTACTCTCTTAGGGTCTTTGGTCCTTGTTGTCGACGTTATAATAGGTACGGACTCACTGTCAGTCATCTATATTATACGTGATATCTCGTCACAGATCATCTCACAGATCATCTCACAGATCATCTCACAGTCATCTCACAGATCATCTCACAGATAGAGTATTCGGTGAAAGTATCTTTGGTGATTAGATAGTGTGGTTTCACTCTTGAATCTCCTATTACAGTACTCACACAGAACTCTAGAGTCTATCATATATGTCTCTATGAAATGTATTATCTCATGTTGGTCTGAGGATAGTAATGTGTTGTACCCTTGTGATCTTAGTCTCCTTAATACCCTCATCTGGTTATTCCTAATAACCCCATTACCTTTCGGTGTTTTGAACTCTATAGCAAAACCATTGTATCTCTTATGTAGTTGTGGAACTATCAAATCTGGTTGCCCACCACTGTAACCCTTCTTCCATCCATCTATTCTTTTAGTAGATGTGTCTTGGTACTCTCCCAACCCTGGGATGACTATTGTTGGGTGATACTCTCTAATATATTTCACAATGTCGTAGTGTAGATCTGTCTCGTTCATTATTGATAACTGGTTGTATTGTGTGTAAACACCTGTTTTTCTTATAGATGGTAGAACTTCTGAGAATACCCATTTTCTAAAGTTTTCTGCCGACTCTAGTTTAGACGAGAATATTAGTCTATATAGACCACTCTCATTTATTTGCCAAACTTGTCTATTCTGAATTTGTCTATTTTGACACTCGAAATCTCGGGTCCCAATTTGGGACCTGAGATTTTGGACCTTTCTTTTCTCATCATCTTTCACACGCTGTTGTATCGCTTTGGAAGGTCTTTTATATCCCAAGATTTCAGCTACCTCTTTTCCGTAGAACCAAATATTATCTCCATCTTTTGTAGTAGTGACTGACATGTCGTTATTTCTAAATATTTTAGTGATACTCATCACCTATAATATACCACATGTTTTATTTTTATGGTTAAATAGCAGTCATCTTAAGAGAGTGACCACTTAATAGCGCAAACGCGTGATCTGACCAACACCCCGTTTTGGGACCTTGGTCAAAGTGACCCTTCTATCGATCACAAACATACTATCAGTAGGGGGTCACATGTAGTGTCTTAATATTTTACTACTATTTGCACGCTATTAGGACATCTTAATTGTAGTCTTCAAAGTAGCAGAAGAGCTGACACCCCGTTTTAAGGTGTAAGCTCTCGTCGTCTTTCATGTGGAACACACTCCTGGTTCTGATATGTAGACCGACCGTGTGTGGCCGTGTGGGGTGAGTCACCCCTTGTATCTTACCCTATTTTGGAACGTTGGTCTCGTAATATATTTTATTGTACCTTTTCACCATTCCATTGATTGGTGGGCATAAGTCAGTCACAATATCGTCCAACACTTTAACGTCTGAGAGGAACATTGACTCGTTGTAATGAAGACCTCTAAGATACGATCTTAGTTGTGTCAGTATCTTTTTGTAGCTAGTGTGCGCGAACTTGCAATGCTCCACTCTACTCGTCAGATTGGATTTAGCCAAGTAGCCTTGGACGATCACACCAGGACCACTAATACAAGCAATGATTAGAGGGTTAGCGGTTATCGATCCAGCTATAATCCCTACTGTCGTTAACCCTATGCTAGTCATGTTTAACGATAGTTTAATTTTCTTCAACCTCTTGTATTTCCATTTGTAACAGGCTTCTAGTTTGTGGTAGTACGCGTACAATCGTTTGAGCTCTAGCACCTCTTCCTCTGACATATCCTTCGATATGTGATTGAAATCAACAACTGACTTCTTCCTCATTAACTTACCCCATATTCCTTCATCATATCTCTACCAACTAATATTATGTCTCGGCTCGTCATGTAGCCAGAGACAATCCTCACACCGTAGAACTCTATTAAAGACGGGTACTTATAGGGTGCGAGTAGTATTTTTGGTCGATGCACTCCAAAGATCGTTACGTAAGGAGACCCTATCTCTTCGTAATTAGCTGTGAAGTCTGAGTCTGTTGATCTTATGTTGTTCACCTTAACGTAGGAGTTACCCATCCGCCAATGTATTGATATCATATGTCTCTTGGTGGTGTCGATGTTATTTGGGATTGTACACGTGTACTCCCTTGCTGGAGAGCCACCACCATATGATAATTTATCATTTTCACCTCCTTTGTACCCTATGTATTTGTCCCACGATCCATCATCGTTTGAGATAATCGCCTCCCAATCTTTCGTAGAAACCCTCGTGGCTAACCTCACTACCATAAAAACGGATATGTCACATTATTTTTTTGCGGTCCGGTATCCATCTGATTCGCGCGCTCTGATTGGCTAGCGAGCGGTCCGGTATCCTACGATACGGACCCCGATACCGGACCGCTGTGGATTTAAAAACAAAAACAAAATAGCTTTTTTAATATTTCGTATACTCGTCGCTATTCACGACCTTTTGAGACAATAGACTGCCAGTAAAAACAAAATAAGATGGATATAGTGACAATGAAAGCTATCACAGCGAAAGCGAATTTTATTTTCATGAAGTTGAAGATTTTATATACGAAAAGTCCAGCGAAGTGGCAACATTGTGCAAGATAACTTGGACGAAATTCAAAATTTTATTTAAGAACAACGGCCTGAAAATACAGTTAAGTGTACCTACGAGATGAATGTGTGGAACCGCTTCTGTGCTACAGTAAACGAACATGAGAAATGTTCTCTTGTGTCGGTTTTTCATGACCATAACAGAGAAAGACGGCAGTGTCGGAAAGGCTTGATGCTTTAATACAAAGCAGCTTCAGTTGTTCACCACCGCAAGATTTCAAACGTCCCGAATTGCTTAACAGTATCGCAACAACGTTAACAACCACAGCAATTACAGACTTGTTTTCCGGAGCAAAAATTGGCAAGTTCGAAGGATATATACTTTCAATTTCAACTTCGCTTCAACTTTAGTTCTGGCGACACATCGAGTGAGAAGCCGACAAAGACAAGGCGGCAAGATTCCTCCATTACATGTATCATACGAGACAAACAATGTTTTCAATTTTGCTTTTGCATGATCAATGGTGAATATTAGTCCTGGTTAAGTCCTGGTTTGCTCTGTTCAACTGTACCTGTCGAATTTCCAATCTTGTTTATTAAAAAGTTGACTTGAATGAGTTTGTCCTTTGTCAGGTGATTTTCTATATATGGTTCGCCTCTTTCCAAATATGGGCAGCGGAAGTGACCACTAGCGTTTTAGCTTCCTGTGTTTTTTACACGGCGGCAGATTTTCTTGTCTTACAATTATTTATAACAGAAAAATAAATATGTTATTTACCGTTTTGGTCGGTCCGTATAGAAAAATATTTGCCCTCGGTCTCAAAAATGTCCCTCGGCCTGCGGCCTCGGGCCATTTTTGCGACCTCGGGCAAATATTTTTCTATACGGACCTCCCAGCCGGTAAATAACATATATGTATTGCATACGTGGACAGTTAAAGTGTACTCCAGCTTCAAATGGAATTGGAGTTAGTTCGGGGGATAGGAAGCTATGACCATTGTTAACACCAATAATAGGACCATACGTTGGATCGTATTGTACTAACATGTTTGTTTTATCTCTAATGGTTTTCACTTTATTTGTTCCACTGTGGTATTCCACCATACTCACAGCATGCTTTGTGACGTTAAAATCAAATAGAACGTTATAGGACTGCGTTCTAAAGTATTGCGATAAGTATATGGACAACACTTTTTTACTGACAGCATCCAAATCATCTTCTGGATCTGCTATGTTTTTGAGTGCCCTGAACGCCATGTCTATATCTCCAGACATCCTCCCACCGCTAACGCTTAACTTAGGGTCACTGTCTAGATGTCTCTTCGCTCTTCTTAATATTTTGTCGCTCTCGTAGTCTCTGTCCTCAAATCCATAACTTAGACTCATTATGTTATAACATATATTTGCTTACTAAGTAGCCAGACACAGCCGAAACCCCTAGAATTAGCCCTAACTCTGTCGTGTTGTCACCTGGTGTCGCCTCTAGACGACGTTCTTGATGTGTCACCTTTGGTGGTTTGTCAAGTGTCTCCAGGTGCTCTTCCTGGTGTGTCACGTTTGGTGTCACCAGACGATTCGTCACCTTTGGTTTATCAAGTGTCTCCAGATGCTCTCCACCTTCTTGATGTACCGTACTTTCTTAACCTCCGTCGTTTTTGTGTAGTTTAACCCACTATTTATCCCAAACTTCATACTCTGTGTGGCAGTCTTCAATAGGTTGTTGTACCCAGCGATTTTATTCTTGAGGATTACCACGTTACTTGGCATTAACCACGTAGATGGTGATAACGCAAGATTTTGGACAACGTTAGTATCTCTAATTGACTTGTTCATGTTGAGAATCCACGTTGACACGTCGTAGTTTATGACGCTATCCTCCACCAACTTTCGGAACTCTTGTTGAGTCTCTAGACTACCTGCGGAATCACCAACAACTGACACACGTGTTCTAGCTTGTGCACCAAGTGTAGAGTAAACAAAGGCCTCTATGGACTGGTTTAGGTATTGTCGCCCAATGTTGGTAAAACCATTCGACACCAGAGGAACGTATCGTTTGTAGTAATTCTTAACGTCGTTAATCGTGAAGACTCTCTCCTCACCTGTTGTACCATCAGCAAGGACTTTACCCTGGTAGTAATGTTTTCTAGGAATCTTGTCTGTCTTACCATACAATTCTCTAGCGTCAAACTCTCTACTTATCGATCTCATACTCTCACCACCTTCCATCCTTCTGAGAAGTCTTCTAACAGTAAAGTACAGATGAAACCTCATTACACTCGTGATAACAGGGTGAACTTCTTGTGAGGGTGACAAGTGTTGTAACGACACTCCACAACAGAAACTTGCACAATACGTTGCAAACAAGACCCTATAGTAGCTCTCATTATCGTCCCACTTTGACTTTGTCTTTGACGTGGTGATTTGTAATATTGGTAGCTTTGAGAGAAAGTAGCTCTTTTGATTAACGAAGACTCTAAAGTTACTCACTAGGTAGTTTAACACGTTTTCCGTTGGATAGCCATCCCAAAGTCCCCAGTGGTTCTTACGACCTTTCGGTAATGGTTGGATAGTTCCACCAGATAGCCATATTTCTGGAAACTTGTTGTTGTGTAACCAAATCCACATACTCTTGTATGTTAGCTACTAGCTTGACGTCTCCTAACTCTTTCAAGTCGTCGGCGATCATTTTAAAGGTGTGATACCCAGGACTAAAAACGTGGTCACTACTGTTATAAGTTATCTTGTTGTTAGCCACAAAAACCAGTCCCAACGTTGTGGACGTTAACAGAGGACTGAAATACATACAAGTAACATCTAGTATTGTGGACAGATCTAAGAACACAGTTAATGGTAACAAAAGTGATTGTATCGCAGTACTGCCAATAACTAGCACGCAGACACTTAAGGGTTCTGTACAACATTTTGGTGTTGGGTCAAAAATACTGATAAACAAAGGAGTCATCAACCAACTAGAGTTCAAGATAACAGATCAGGACGATAACAGTATTAACGTTGGCGAAGTGTTGTTAGATTTACACATCACGTTGTGTATATGGAGCAAGAACTAAGAGGTATTTACTATAATCCATCAACTGGTTACCAATCTGCTGAGAGGCTGTACCAAAAGGCACAAGAAGACGGCCTAAACGTTAGTAGGGCAAAGATAAAGGACTGGTTAAAATCCCAAGACACATACACTAGGTACAAACCAGTTGTTAAGAAACACAAGTTTAGACAAACGTTTGTTGACTATCTGGGTGAGCAGATACAGATGGACTTGGTCGATATGAGCAAGTACAAGCACAAGAACAACGGGTACTACTGGATACTAACAGCCACCGAGATCCTTAGTAGGTATGCGTTTACCATACCTGTCTACAGGAAAGATACGAAAAACATGACTAAGGCTGTAACAGAGTTACTAGAGAAGGCTAAGGTTAGATTTGGTGAGTATCCAAAGCTGGTTCAGTTTGACGATGGTAAGGAATTCTACAACGTTGTTGTGAAGGATCTATTGGAGAAACACGACGTGAAATACTTTAGCACGAACTCTGATAAAAAGGCAGCAGTCGTGGAACGGTTTAACAGAACACTCAAGACGTCTATGTGGAAGTACTTCTACAGTAAAGGAACATACAAGTGGATTGACATTTTAGACCAACTCGTTGAAAATTACAATAATACCAAACATAGTACTATTCTAATGAAACCTAAAGACGTTAACAAGAAAAACGAAAACAAAGTATGGACGACGTTGTTTGGACACCATTTCGGTGACTACCCACTACCAAAGTTTAAAGTAGGTGAGACTGTCAGGATATCAAAGTACAAAAGCATATTCGCAAAAGGGTACGAGGCTAACTTCACTGAGGAGCTATTCAAAGTTACAAAGGTCATACGTGGTGACCCTACCGTGTACGAGATAGAGGACCACGAAGGGGAACCTATCATTGGTAAGTTTTATGAGGAAGAGCTATCAGCTGTTGATAAAAAAGACGATGTATATAAAGTCGAGAATATACTAAAGAGAAAGAAGGTGGGAGGTAAGAAGATGGCTTTGGTTAAGTGGCTCGGTTATGACAGTAGACACAACTCATGGATACCAGAAAGCGATATTCAAAATATCGAGTAGTATATAATGGCTGAAGGAGGATTTGATGAAATCGAAATGCAAGATCGTAATGAGTTTGAGAAATATACAGATGAACAGTTAGAAAAAGAGTTCGACATGCTCAATAATATACTCACAGAAGACGATACAGGACAAGAATATAGTGGTATACACGACAGAATCACTAGGGTGAAACAAGAGATAGAGACTAGAGACATAAAACGCAGAGTACAAGACAGACTCGAACGTGTGGAGACATCATTCACAGACAATGATGATGGAAAAACGGTGACAATCACCAATAAGGGCAGCGATGTCACCGCTAAGGCCTCAGCATGCAGTAGTGTTTGCTGAACCGGTGACATATGGTGACGTCCACGATGAGAGCTTCAATTTGGCTTTTGAAGAGGCGAACGAAATTGAAAGAAGACTGAAAGAACTAAAAGAAGACAATAAAAAGTTAGTAGTAAATGGTATAAAAAGAACCAATCTAATAGATAAAAAAATACATAGATTGTATAATAAAAGACTCAGTAATGACGATGTGTCAAGGAACATAGTCAACAGGTCATACGTGTCAACCTCAGGTTCTATTCTTTTCAAACCGATAAACGAAGACGGTGAATATTTGAAACCTAAAATAATACTAAAACCTGGAAAAAATGGTTTGATATACAGTAAAGACAGTAGAAGTAAAAGTGCGATTGAGCAGTTTTAGCAGTTAGTTGAACAATTCCCTGGCACCTCAACAACAACTAACGCTAGAACAGAAAACGGAGACACCTCAATAACTGACGATATAACAGAAAACGAAGACACCACAGTTTCAAGTGAAGACTTCCCAGTAATTGAAACAGAAGTGAACTACGATAACGTATTCGGTTTAACAGAAAAAGAAAATAGCGAGTTAAGAGGTGTCCTAAACCCAAACAACAGTATCGATCCAGACACTAGATCACTATTTGTAAAAGAACAAGCCGATCATTTTCAGCGCGCTATTGACAAGACCGCAGACGATATGAATAGAGAGGAATACGGTTCCATAAAGAGGACAGAATTGTATGAGCGATTGACAGGTCTCGAAATAGCTAAGGGTCGAACCTTAGACCAATTGGAACGTGAGACTGTTAGAGAACAACAAGAAGAGGACATCACTCGGTTACAAAAAATAAAGGAGTGGTTTAAGGAAAATTGGTTGGGTGCCTCGGCTCTAGGAATAACCATAGCCTCTTTTATCACCACAATTATAATATCTGCTAGAAGTGTTGTCTTCAAAGGTGGTCAAACACTTGGAAAACTAGGAAAAGCTATAGCTAATCTAGCCACAAAAGCTGGTCCTCTACTGTCTGGACTACTAAACATGGTGGCTACTGTGCTAAAGTGGGGAGCTGCAGGTGTATCTTGGTTAGCATCTAATTTATGGATCCTAGCAATAGCACTAGCTTGGTTCGTCTACGATCAGTACAAACAGAGGAAATAAAACATGTGTTATAATATATAGCATGAATACTAGCGAAAAAGAGTTGCTTCCCGGATATAGACGTCGTGAAATATCTGCTATCAAAGGCACAAGAACCCGTCACGTTGTGACGCTAAACCCTAACAAAGCCAATCCAGAGGAGGAGTTTTCATTGATATCCCAAGAACAAAGGGTAACACTTGTTTGGTACCCTCCAGTCTCCATCTTCTATTCGACTTCAAAAGTGCGAACGCGAAATCATGGTTTCTTAATAACCTCTCGAGACTACTCTCTGAAAAACTGGTGATAAAATTAGCAGGTGAGACTGTGTACGACAACTGTGGTGAGAGTGTTATCGGTACGTACAAAGATTTATGGAGATCTAAAACAGAACGAACGGCTATGGTTGAATATGGTCTAGCAAACGAGAACCTTCGAAAGTTAATCTCGAAGGATGACAGCGGCGCTGCCAGTGGAGACGTACAAAAAGTTAGCGATGGTCTGATGTTCTCTATTCATGGCACCAAGCAAAAGATTCAACTTGACAAGATTCTAGAAGATCACGGTCTATACGCACCATACAACATGAACAACAATTTCAGGTACATAATCACACTCCCCAAAGCGTCTGATATTATGGTGGCTCAAGCTAACGAGGTTGTGGCTGGCTACACGTTGGAAAACCTTGAGTTGGAGTATGAAACTATCGAGAGTCAAGAGATTGCTGATGAAGTATCATATCTATACTCATCCGGTAGATCTCTATCATACGAACACATCACACTAATGAAGACTGTGGAGTGGGATAAAGGAATCACACTTGTGAACGAAAATATTAACCTACCAAGAAAATCAATGAAAGCTATCGTTCTACTCTTCACAAGTAAGATAAGAACTGACAGCGAGGAGTTCGTCTACCCAAACATAGAGTCAGTCAAACTCACTATCGAAGGTGTACCAAATATGGTATACAGTCAAGGAATACCAAAATCAAGACTATGGGTAGAAGCGAAACGACTATTTGAACGAAAACTAGACTGTGATCAGCACATGACTGTCCAAAAGTTTTACAAAGACAGTTTCGCTTTAGTTGTTGACCTTAGATCTATCGAAGATAACGCGAAAGTCGCCACTGGAAAAAAGATCGTGAACACTCAGTCGGGAATATTGATGGAAATCAATAAAGAAGCCACAACAGCGAACGTCATGTGTAGAATATTCGTACTCTCCGACGGACTCGTAAACCTTATCAACAACGATCTACAATCAATCCAATACTAAAACATATAGTATTCTATATGAAAACGCCTTTTAACATGCTAGTTGTTGGTATGACAGCCTGTGGTAAAACACACTACCTGTTGGATATGATAGAGAAAGAATACATGAATCACTTCGATTATATCATTCTTATATGTCCAACATTTGAATGGAACAAAACGTACACAGAGTGGAAATACTTGAGAGACCCAGACTTTATCGCTATTCAGTGTGAGCAAGATAAGGTCAACTTATTTCTTAAATATGTGACTGATATTTATAAAGGTACCAATTCGTTAATAATATTAGACGATTGTGCTGGTGGACAGGACGTTAAAAACAGAACAAGCGAACTAGTTAAACTAGCCTTTAGCGCTAGACACTACAACCTATCCACAATAGTCTTAACACAACAACTAACCTCAATTAGTAAACCATATCGTGAGAACATCTCAAAGTTAGTGACATTCTACAACCCTAACAGAAACGATATGAAAACTATTTCAGACGATTATCTTAACGGAGTCGATAAAGTGGAAATTCAGAAAATAATAAAACAGTTGAAAGACAACGAGTACGTAAGATTGGAGATACTTCTAAGGCATCCATACTCGTACGAAATAGTCGTTCCGCGAAAACAAAACACGTCGTATAGTATAGGACATGCCAAGACGCAAGACAAAAAATCCTGAGACAATTGACGAACTCATTGAAGACATACAAGAAGCAGAACAGGAAGTGATCGACGAACCACAAATCGACACACCACAAGTTGACGACACCTTGCAAACTGACGTAGACAAGAAACGAAACGAACTAAAAAGACTCTCAGAGGACGGTGAGATAGATCAATCCGTCGCTTACCTTAAAAAGGCCTCATCTAAAGTTATCAATAAGATCTATGAAGGATGGGAGATAAAAAGAATGGAGAAAGCGAACGTGTTCCTCTGTGATCTTTTAATAAGCAAGTTCGCCCACGCGTTAGGAGGGTTCAACGCTATTGAGTCACCTGAAAAGCTCGAAAACGAGTTGATTACTGACCAGTTACTAAAAAGAGATGTAGAGAAGCTTATATCATACATATCCCCCTACCTCCCTTATTTAGGGTTGCTATCAGGTGGACTGACAACTAGCAAACACGTATTCAGCCACATGGCTAGAGAGGAAATCCCCGAGGAGGAACCCCCGAATGAAGGAGACAGTGCTATCTAATTACAATAATTTACAAAACGACCTAAAGACATGAGCATATACTAACTTAATGAGTGTAGAACGTCAGGAGCCAGTGGAGGAAAAGACAGCGAGACTCAACAAAGAGTTGTTATTTATCTACCAGGTTAGAGAGATCAAACGACAACTCTTCGCTAAGACTAGCTTAGAACGTGAGGAACTAGACGAGAGGTTTAAACATACTGTACTTGGGAAAAGGATGACCAGCCACGACAGAGAGTTGCAGCTTCTACGTACTAATACTCGAAAAACTATTTTGGGAAACGCGTGTGATGGTTTTCGAGTCTAATTTATTTCGTCTCGTTTTAGTAGTCTCGAAAGTGGTGGTAACAGCGAATTTTTCAATTTTGATTGCGAAGCATGAAAAAATGGAAAAATGCGCTGGTAGCGCCACTTTCTATACTACTTTTAATCACTAATATCCCTCAAAACCATGTGTTTACTTATAATAAAGATTCGTCCTGATTTACATAAACTTTTCCTTCGACTGAAATAGTTGGTGAACATGGTTATTTAGATGCAGTCGTTTTTGAAGCAGTTCAGAACACGAGCAGCAGTGTTTTATCGGGTGATAAAACACGAGGCGATAGCCGAGTTAGACCAAATACATATAATATATATTATACATCAAGTTAGACCAAAATACAAATCATCAAATACAAACTTTATTAACAAAAATACGTTTCAGGACACTGTCCCTTCTTCAGATCAACTGTTCGGTACTTTTAGTTATTTATTTAAAGTGCTTTACCCCTGTTTCTTATGATTCTATTGTAAAAACAGTTCAAATAATAAAGAATGGCTTTTACAGTTCTTTCATGTGTCGTCCCGTTCTTGAGTTATTACGTTTTATGTAATTTGAACTATGACGTCACAAGGATGACACGCATTGTAGTAAAACTGAAAATCATCGATATCTTTGGATTGATTTGACAAAATTGACTCAAACTTTGTAGACTTACTCAGTCAACAAAACTAAATATTGATATAGTTTAGATATGGTTTCCATGGCAACATATTAGCTCACAGGCTTTTTTATTTAAACATGGGTTTTTCCGTTTTTGTTCATTGCCGTTAAATGTTTTTTTGTTTTAAACTTTCTTGTTGCATTGAAAATTGCACAGAAACGATGCCAACTTGTTAAAAGCCCAAAGTTGCTTTACATATTGTTGAAAACAAAGAGCAATTTTGAATAAAGAGGGAGACCTGTAAACTAATCTGTTTCCATGGAAACGATATACAAACCATTACTGACGCTGTTTCGTCCTTGTCTAACCTTGTTTCCTCGTTCGATCTCCTTCATCACCGTTCTGTGTGTGATCGTGAAAATTCTTCAAATATCCGTCGCCACGAACAAATTCATTTTTCAAATTTCTGTCATGTCACGTCTAAAAGTAATTTACTGGCCGGGCTTTAAAGTGCACCTAACCCCAAAAATGATAATGCTTTGTTTGAAAGGACACTTAAAATAATGAAGAATGGCACTAACAGTTCTTCGATATCTATTTTCGTTCTTGAGCTATTCAGCTATATGTGATATGTTAATGAGGCACAGGATGACGTCGTAGCACTACCTCGTTCCCAGGGCATTTTGCATCCACGGCGGAAGGTCGGCGAAAATGGCCGTGGGATCGGCTGGTAATTCTAGCTATAATCCGATTGGCATGTCATAAAACTCAATTAATATAGCCGAGTATAATTTATTCATCTAAATGTGAATGCTGTCTTCAAATTTTACAGCAAATTAGAAGTGACAGCTTTCGCTCTAAATTGTATATTATATGCTTCTTCATACCTTTTGTAAGAGATAACCATGGATGTATGGTGGATTATTAAGCTTGTTAGCAGCTTTTATGCCGACGAATGCTGACATGAACAACTCTGCAGAGTATTGAACATTTCTCAATTGTTCAGGTCAACAAAGTAGACAAAGGCAATGGAACAAAGACCACAAAATTATCATATCAGAACACCCAGAAATTATGGTGTCATGTCACCAGCCGATCCCAGGGCCATTTTCGCCGACCTTCCACCGTGGAGGCTAAATGCCCATACTGTATGTTGGTCATTGTTGCAATTCTAAAATTTGTTTACATATTCAAAGTTATCCAACGAAATTACTTGAAACTTTGTACGTGGATACATACCACCAAACTAAAGAACATGGTTCAAGTTATGTTGTCACCATAGTAACAGATTAGCTTCTAAACATCTCCGTTCCCATACAGAAATCTTAATTTTCTGTCGTCGCAAGCAACGTTTTCGATTTCAAACTGGGGTATTGCATTGGAAAAGTTATTGCAAAAGTTATTGAGAACTTTCAATCTCAACATGTTCTGTATTTGAGAGAAGCTAATCTGTTACTATGGTGACAACATAACTTGAACCATATTCTTTAGTTTGGTGGTATGCATCCACGTGCAAAGTTTCAAGTGATTTCGTTACACAAATTTTAGAATTGCTACAACGTTGTTTGCCTGCTATGACGTCATCCTGTGGCTCATTAACATATCACATATAACTGAATACCTTAAAAACGAAAATAGATGTCCAAGAACTATTAGTGCCATTCTTCATCATTTTAAGTGCCCTTTCAAACATAGTATTATCATTTTTAGGGTTAGGTGAACTTTAATCTTTATTTTTAAATTATAATAATGTTTATTTTTGTTGACTGCGTAAGTTTGAGTCAGTTTAGTTAAATCAATCCAAAGATATGCATGATTTTCAGTTTTGTTACAATACCATGTCATATACTTATGACGTCAAGTTACACAACACTTCAAAAACTCAGGAAAAGACAAAGGAAATCAGTCGCATGACGGTTGTTTTATATGTGATAAAGATTCGTCCTGATTTGAATAAACTTCATCTTTGATTTAATTTTCTCGGCTTAGACAACATTGATTTTCAAAATAACTACGCCAATGAACTTATCAAATGTGTTCAATAAATTCACTTTAAATTTTTTTTAATTCACTTTAATAAAACACTGCTGCTCGTTTATTGAACTATACGTAATAACGGGACGAAAAGCCATTCTTCATTATTTTAACTGTGATAACATGCAACAACCTCTAAGTCGAGCAGATTATATCCACCACTAAAGCCCGTTTTCCACTTCACTATTTCGCTCGCGAAATATTTCCACAACGACATCATTTTTTTCAGTTGCCCACCAATGAAAACGGAAAAAAGTTTCATCGGCGAAATGTTTCTCTAGCGGCGAGCGAAATAGTGAAGTGGAAAACCAGCTTAACACACACGCTAAAATTGGTCAATTCGTCCTTAAAACAAAATTATCACTCATGAAAATGACCTCCTCAGGCAATTAGTCGACATGTTACAGTATACTACAATGCATTGCGTATTTTTCACAAGGTTAAAGGTCCATTGATTTACTAACAAAACCAGCCACCTATCTTTCACACAGAGACACAGAGTATGTTATTAACTTAATTTATTGTTATTTACTAACATTGTCATGCGCATTTTCCACAAGACGGGTGGCAAGATGATTCTTTACCAGTGCAACCTCTCTTCACTCTATTACCATGCTGTTTTGGGTATTTGTTGAACTTTCGCAATGCATACAAAGGCTTTAAATCTCCCCGCCAATTATTTTTCGAAACACCTTCGATGGTATCCTCCATTGGTTTTGGGAAGGCAAAACATACAGCGAAACTCAGCAACAAAATAGTTCCCACGATCATCCTAAAATCATAAAATAGGACTGAGCACTGGATTTTGTAGTAAAACCGAGATTAGGTACATTTTTGGCAATTCATCAGACTTTTAAGTGATCTGTAAAACATAAAGCAAACTAAAAACCTCTTGAGAGAAACACAGAGCCCTCCTGAAAACCACCTATTGGTGATGTAGGCCATCTGTTTAAAAATAAAAATAAAGATTATTATTATTATTATTATATATATATATAATATTAAGTTATCTACATAACAGATACCTCTACACAACACATCTCTACATAGCAAATACCTCTACACAACAGACACCTTTACATAACAGACACCTCTACATAACAGATACCTCTACAGAACAGACACCTCTACACGGCACCTCTACACAACAGATACCTCTACACAACAGACACCTCTACATAACAGATACCTCTACACAACAGATACCTCTACACAACAGATACCTTTACACAACAGATACCTCTACATAACATACACTTCTACACAACAGATACCTCTACATAACATACACTTCTACGCAACACAACACAATAGATACCTCTAGATAACATAAACCTCTACACAACAGATACCTCTACACAACATACACCTTTACACAACAGATACCTCTTCATAACATACACCTTTACACAACATATAACTCTACATAACATACATAACAGACACCTCTACACAACATATAATGTACCTCTACATAACAGACACCTCTACATAACAGATACCTCTACATAACAGACACCTCTACATGTACACCTCTACACAACAAATACCTCTACATAACAGATACCTCTACATAACAGACACCTCTACATAACAGATACCTCTACATAACAGACACCTCTACAGAACAGGCACCTCTACACAACAGATACCTCTACACAACATACACCTATACACAACATACACCTCTACATAACAGACACCTCTACACAACAGACACCTCTGTATAATAGACACCTCTACACAACAGACACCTCTACACAACAGACACCTCTGTATAACAGACACCTCTACACAACATACACCTCTACATAACAGACACCTCTACACAACAGACACCTCTGTAAAACAGACACCTCTGTATAACAGACATCTCTACACAACAGATACCTCTACACAACATACACCTCTACACAACAGACACCTCTGCACCACAGACACCTCTACACAACACAACACAACACAACAGACACCTCTACATAACAGATACCTCTACACAACAGACACCTCTACACAACATACACCTCTTCACAACAGACACCTCTACACAACAGACACCTCTATATAACAGACACCTCTACATAACAAGCACCTCTGCACAACAGACAGACACCTCTACACAACAGACAGCTTTGCACAATAAACATCTCTACACAAAGGCACCTCTGCACAACCTACACCTCTACACAACACAGACACCTCTACACAGGAGCCTAGGGACTCGGAAAAAGCTGGGAAACTGCATGAACACAGCATGTTATTGTTGTTATTAGATTTGTTGCATTTTGGGTTGTTCATATAGTATATTTTAACTGTTTCTATTGTAATTATAACTTAGTATATAAACATATAACTTTTTTCATCAATCCAATTAACCACCAATTATATTACAATTGTAATATATTTAAGACTTTCATTGGATTTACATTCCAATTCTTAACAGCTTCTTTTGAAAAAGTCAACGTGAATTAAAATAGCGACATTTCGTTTTATTACTCGGGCTAGCCGAGTCTTAAATCCGGCTTCATTTCTGTTTCATTTCATTCCCAAGTTTGTTAACGCCTAGCGGGCGTCTTGTTTATATAGATTTTGCAGAAAAATAAGTAGCTGTGGCGTAGCTTCCAAAAGCGAAAAACTAGCAGGAAAAATTATTCATATAATTCGAATTTAACTTCTTTTAAAATGTTGTGTTTGTCTGGACCAGAGAATTTCTACAATTTTAAAGCTACAGTAACAGTTAAAATGGAATTTTTCATTGAACAGAAAGTCTGAAATACATGCTGTTATGATCATATATGGGAGTTATAACAGCTTTAATTAAAAGTTATATACATTTGAAACAGCACAAGTGAATTGAATAAAAATATCGTCATTGTACTTTTAGCGAAAATGTGGAAAACTTTCGTAAACCTATGGATGGCTATGCAATGTAGCATTTTATGAGAGTTTGGAATCCAAAATCGTTACGACATTCCACACATACATTAGATTACTTCAAGTAACAAGGGACATCTGATATCAAATTGAATGTCTGTGCCGTAATCGTATTATACGAATGTCTAGATCGACTTTCTACATTTGCGCAATGTCCTAGCAGAACTAGAACTACAATCGTTGTAGAAATCAGTCGGGACACATACGAACAAAGTACTCTGGCTGAAAATAATTAATACTCTGGCTGCCAGAGTATTAATTATTTTCTCTGGTAAACTTGCGCTCTGGCACTAAGGACATTTGCATTCATACTCTGGCGCTCTGGCTGCCAGAAATAAAGAGCAGGTTAGGTTATAGATTCCTACGAGAAGATATATTAAGGTCATAAGCAATGAATGTCTTACCGTCTTGTGATTCAACAAAAGAGACAGCAACTCTAACTAATAGACTAATAGCACGAGACCAAGGAGTTTATCGCAAACACTGGAGGCCAAACTGTTTCACAAACGAACACGACAGGCTCTTTCTAAAAAAGCGCAAGAGGTAAAGACTCGGTCAATCACTGAAACACATGAATAGCGGCGTGGCAGTTGGCGTCCACAGCCGTTAAGGCGCTGACGATGATAGCAAATAAATTTGTGAATGAGTGCATTGTTCAAAACGAAGATTTGGTTACCTTTAATATTTGACTATTTCATTGTTGCTTTTTGCCGAGGTCACGGCAAACAAGCTATAACATGGACAAATAAGACATGCAACAAACGAACACGACTATTGCTGTCAAGTCGCTGTTTTTCACGGAGAGAAAATTTAACATGAAAGCGCGGACAATAGGTCAACTAACACAAGCATAAGTCAAAGCCAAAGGTTACAAATGACGTCTGAACGCTGGATTGGGGTAGTCACGGCGGAAAGACAGAACGTAGCATACGATTATTACTTCTCAATTCACAACAATCTCTATTTGATATTGAGAATTTAAGTTGAGCACGTTAGATCTATACTGTACCACTAACACACTTTTTAACTAGGGATATTGTTTTCCGTTTATCTCTAGTACTCTACGACCGGCATCTTTATTTAACGGAATCAACGGAATCGACGGAATCGACGGAAGTTTCCCATCCAATTTTTTTTGTGTGGCAGTAGTTGAATCACTATCATATGAAGTGTTTTTTCATTTACGACCGAGAGTTTATCGGGCTTGCCGCGACATTAAGGTACTGTATGCCTTCGCTTTGGCTTGTCGTTATCGTGTTCGCAGATTGATCTAGTGTATCTATTTCTCGACAGTGACGTTGCGATTACTTCTACTGCATTTAAATATCTACCTGACTTAAGGTCGGGTGACGTGTGCTATTTGTTTCTCGCGCCGGCAACGCAACGGGTCAAATTTCATTGCGTTGCCGGCGCGAGTGATGAAATTGCACGTGTCGCATATCTGGCGCAGTAACGCAATTGTAACCCGATGCGTTCGGCAATCGTTGCGGAAAGTTGAAATGTTTGAACTTTCGGCAACGATTGCCGAAAATATCAAATTACCCAGGCATTGTTTCAGCAGGAAACGCAATGATTATTTTAAGCCAGCCAATGAAATTCGCTTTTGTATGGCCAGTGTGCTGTAGCGCAGGCTCGTTTCTTTCTGTTTCTATTCCTAAACAAACGAACATGGACGAGTATTTCTGCTGGCTTGATTGATTCACACATTACTGTGTCTTTCTTATAAAGCGTTTCTGATAGGTTATCAACTATCTTTTTGAAATGTTCAAAATCCATTCGCATAAATTTCTCAAATCCTGGTGTGTCGTGGGCAGCTAAATCAGGAAGAAGCTGACTATAACCTTCGTTGTTTCTCTCTAGAAGCCAGGGTCGGCTCCAAATACGTTTTTCTTCTTTTATATCCTCTTTGTCATCCTCTTCCAACAAAAGCATTGCTATATGACCACGAGTTCTTTCTTCGACGCTATGTTGCCATGTTGGCAAAACACTATAGTTCCCTGTTTTTTCATGTTAATAATTCCGACGCGGCTAAGCTATCATTGCTCGTGTAACCACTTCACTCGCGCCGGCAACGCAATGAAATTTAACCCGTTGCGTTGCCGGCGCGAGAAAAAAATCGCACGTGTCACCCGACCTTTATGCAAGGGGAGAAATAAATTTCTTGGTCAATTCGTTCTGAAAGCAAAATTATCACTGATCGATGAAAACATAATGAAAATGACCTCCTCACGGCGTCCATATGACTATCACATTGAATGGCGCTTTAGTCATAAGGTTAAAGGTCAATGAGTATTACGCAAATTACTTAATTAAAAACAAAACCAGCCACCAAAGAAGGGAATGCCATTTTGATAACACTCAGGAGAAAGACGATGACGCATATAGTTTTTCTAAAGCTTGTTAGAATGACAACTTGTCAATGGAAAGGTACATTTGCTCTTATTTATGCAGTTTCTCTTGGCCTTGTCCAAGTTGTTGGTGAAACGGATAAAGAGGTTTGTTTGGTTTAATCATATTTCTTCGCTGTATAAAGAAGACCGTTATTCGTTAAAGTAGTGTTTGCGGCATCAAAGCTAAATAGTCCTGAATCAATCAAAAATACTAAAACCTAGGTGTACTACGGAAATAGTGAATGAATGCATGAAGTTCTAAGGTATCAAGAGAAGGACCAAAGACCACTCGATAATTTACGTTTCACTCGCTCTGCAGGCCGCGAAAGGGACTAATTATTCGAAACGTCCTTAAGTCTGCAATAATATACGGGAAATTCCCACAAAAATTAATGGCGTTGTTTGGTTGAATGGTAGGATCGGTCTTCGAGATTATTATTAGTTGATTTTCAGAGAAGTTTTATATGAAGCAATATACAGAACTATCCTTGCTTAGTGGCTAATCAGCATTACACTATACTAGGTTTCAACTAGAATATATATACATATTATGTTATGTCAAACGATAATAAAATACAATTACATAAAAAACATTACAGGAATTACGAAAGTACAAAATCAATTAACAAATTAGGAATAACACAGTCATGCACTTAATATAGAAGGCATAGCAAGAGCTTTGAAGCTTGAAGTGCTAGATATAAAAGAGAGGTTATCCAATGAAATGTTATTCCATGTAACTATGGTCCTGTGATAAAATGAGTATTTGTATATATTGGGCAACCTAGATACTCTACATAAAGGACGCACCTCATCATGGAGTCTGATACCTACAAGACCTTGTGTAAACAATCTCGACAGACAAGCTCGACAGACAATCTCTCGGGCCTGGGTCTTACTGAGTATAGTCGATAGCAGGGGTTTTGAACGCAATTTACTGCAAGTAACCTCGCCGAATAATCAGGCAAACCACATGAATATAAACCTAACGAGACAAAGTTATCTTTCTGTATATTACCTGCATGCTGCACGTACGCGTCTAACATTTACGAGTATACAGCAATATTACGTATTGTGTGGTTCAACTAAACAAATTACATCAATCTAAATCAATACAATGTACTCTTAAACTAAATAAAATGTTCTAAATGTACTTACAGATGTTTCCCACGTAGCTCTTTTCCCTCGGAAAGTCTTGACTATAGTGACAAGAATTTGACATTCTTCTTATCTATGACTATAACAGGCTTACTGAGTTTCCGTTTTTAACAAACTTGGTACTAACAGGATCATTCAAAAGTAAAGTGCTACGTTATATTAATAACTAATTACAAAACGTAGTCGACCAATCTAATTAGAGTTCCAAATCTAACACCTTCCTTAATTTTATAAAATATTATGGCTTCGTAAGCCCGCGGTTTCCATATGATCGCAACGATCGCAGCGATTGCAACGATTGCGCCCTTGCGATCGTTGCATTCATATAGAAATCGGGCTTCGATCGCAACGATCGCAGAGATAGACATTTTTCTATCTCTGCGATCGCAATGATCGCCAGGTTTATGGTTTCCATATGATCGCAAGGATCGCAATGATCGCAGAACTCTTTATTTCTGCGATCATTGCGATCATATGGAAACCGGGCTATAATGATTTAGCAACCTTCGTTGATCAAGAGAGTCCCAGCCTAAATTTCCAAGCATAGGAGATACTATATGTGACTACTTCGAGACTGGTCACTATGGGTAAATCTAGCTGCTCTGCGTTGGATCATCTCATTGTTGCTTAGTAATGTTCGTTTTAGTATTATAAGGGTTCCATACTATTAATGACCATGTATATACTCTAGTGGACGCACAAGATAGGTGTAATATTTGGACTTCCACGCAACAAGCACTAAGTATTATCCTAAGTAGACCTAGAGTACTATTTGCCTTCGGCTTCGTACATATATTGTCACAATGCTGATTCCAATTTAAGTCTATGGCTTATAGTAATATAGGGTTGGTTTTTCATTATATAGTTGTAGGATAAAAATGGTAGCATTTAGAAAAATTGAAATTGAGTTGCCACTTGTTAGCCCAATTATTTAAGTTATCCAGATCATCTTGTAAGGTGACATGGCAATACTGTCATCAGCGAATAAACGAAATTGAGATATATTTAGCGGAAGGTCATCTAATACCGTAGTAATCAAGATTGGTCATCAGACGACAGTGGGGAACGGAGTCAAAAGTTTTACTAAAGTCTAGAAGGATAACGTCAGTTTCTTTTTTCTGGTGATGTTTTTGGCCCAATCATTGATGGCAGTAATCAGCTGGGCCTCACAGGAGAATAGTTTCCGGAAACCATGTTGTTGGTCAACGAGAATTTCGTGGTATGCTAGGTGCTTAGCAACGTGACTAAGAATTATATCTCCCATGATTTGTAACATAAACATGTTAGGGAGATTGAACGGTAGTTGGCTGGATTTAATTTCACGTCTTTCTTATACACGGGACTTACAAGAGCTTTCGACCAAACAGATGGTAGTGTACTATTGTTATAGGACTGTTGAAATATAAAGCAGAGCCAGTGAGAGATGGATGGAGTAAGTTATTTAAGTACTCTAGCTGGAATTTCATCAGGACCACAGGCCTTACTAGTTTTGCCACACCTTGGGAATTAATAACTACATTATAAGTTTCAGATTGAGTCGTATGGAGATTGACGGTTGGCACTGGTGATCTCTCTCTCTCTTGTGAATACTGAGTAAAATTGAGAGTTCAATGCATCTTTATCAGAAACACATAGTTTTACTCGTTCTACATGAAAACGTAAAGTGCGTATGTGTAAATTTTCAGTCTTATCTTTCCTTCAACAGATACACATATTTCCAGAGTTCACGCTGATATTCTTTAGCCGTGCGTTTCCGATTTCGGAAATGTGATGTTTTGACGCCTTTGTAGTCAAATTATCCCGGTAGGCGGTCCTATTGACTCCTATATACCATGCTGGTTACCGAAGGAACGATTTTATTATAACAAATGTCCAGGTTCAACCTGTATATGTATTGTTATCAGAAGCGAACGATCCTATGGTACCCGTATTTGGCATTTGCGTTCCATGTTCGTGATGGTATATGACGTATCCTATTATTGGTTATTTTACAAACGTGTAATCGATAGTCTGAGTTCGAAGGAGATGATGAATTTCAGGAATTGTGCGAATGAGTCGTGTGGGGCTAAACATGACAAAAGTGTTCAGGATTTAAGCGTATTGACATAGCGAATTAAGAGAAATATAGACTAAAGCGTTTCAAAGCATTACTATGAAAGCGTTGTTACGCGTACGTACTGATCCTAAAAATGATATTTGCATTATCTTGCGTGAATCGTCGTGTCTACTATCGAGACAATAAGGCGCGTAAAATTGTTAAACAATTTGTTAAGGAATGAAACAAAGGGGCGCGTTTGGTGCGAAAAAGAGAGTAAACAAATGTTTCCATCAATAAGGTCTGCTTCTCAGGGAATGTTTAGGCTTTTAATTTTAAACGTCTGCTCATATTCTTCTGTGTCGAGTTTTCTCTTTCACCTAAAATCATTCTCTTCCAAATCGGTACTAATGTAATGTATCATCACGCTCTTCTCTTTCGTTTCAATTGAATAACTTTCGTCGACTTTGTTGTCACCGGCACGCCAAATTCAGAAGCCGAACGATTTTTCTTCAAAATGATCAGTGAATTCATGCTTGTAACCTTTATCATTTTATCGCTATCCTTATGATCCTTATCTTTGTTTTAGCCTTATCCTTATCATTATTCCTATCCTTACCCTTATCTTACGATCCTTACATCCTTATCTTTATCCTTATCCTTGTGCTCTGATGAGGTTTAGGGTTGTGTGGTGGTATTTCTGGTAAGGCCGTACAAGAGGTTAGGGTCTACCACAACGCTAAAGCTAAATTTCGCAGTGTAGTTTGATGATACGATTGCAATTAGGATTACCTTATTACCTTAGAAATATCAAAAAGAAATGGTGGACTTTGGGCAATAATTTTGGCGAGCCATTACTGGTTGAGGTCAACATTGCGCAATACCTTTAGTGCAATACCAACTGTTTGAAATGGTAAATTAGGAGGGCTTTTATTGATAACTAAGGGTAACTTTAGTGCATGATGGGTTATTAGCTATTTTGTCTTTATTTTGTCAAACTGCCACCATTATATATATGACCTTTTTATCATGTTTGGGAAACATGCAGGAAACAGTAGTTCCTAGCCAGGTGGTGAAAAAGACAGTAATATAGTATCTAAGCTATGTCGCATTTAGGCTGATGTGGTATTGAAGAAAACCGAATACCGATTTTACCGAAAAAAATACCGGTAATGTCGAATATACCGGTATTTTTACACAAACTCAAAATTTCGCGAAACTCAAACGTTTTTTAGTACGCGACGTACTGTAGTCGCCAAACAGCACAAAACGTTATAAATAACAGTTGCGCGCATTCACACAATGCTGGGCATGGACTGAAAAAGTCTAAGCGCGATACATTTAAGATGCCTCCTAGTTCTTGACGGCCTTCTTGCACAGTTGACATATGGAATCGGGATATGATCATCGCTTTCAGTGTTTCCTTTCTTGAAATAACTCCAAACGGCACGCGCATTAGGCATGATGAACGCCGAACAGAACAGACTGTCAGAGATAATAAAATAATGGACTCAAGAAAACGTGTTGACTAATTTACTTCAGTATGGCACTGTCGACTGGCAACTGCAATGAGCTGTGTAAATTCTGACACAGTGACCAAGGTGTGAGATATATTCAAATCCATTTCAAAGTATTTTGACAGTTGAGAAGACATCCTTTGTCTAGCGAGTTGTCGTTCTCTCATAGATCTCAATTGCTTTTATAGAAATGCTTCCGTCCAGTGTTCAGTGTCCAGAGTTATAGAAAGGGTGCCGTCCAGTCCGTTCTGCGCATGTATGATATTTCAAACCGGTGCGGGTCTCCACATGTCAACAAACTTTAATGGCATAGATTTGCAACAGTTCGAATGCGAGTATTCATCAAAAGTGGCGAAGGGCGCGAGTGGTAGTTTGATATATTATCCACATTTAGGAACATAACAGCTTCTAAAACACGCTTTTTAGGCGGAAAAACTCAAGCGTGGAAAACAAAGGGCGTTGTGATAACCCGGAACGGCGAAATATGGCGGAATATCACGGAATATGGCGGAATATTACGGAATATCACCGAATCAGGAATATAATCAGAATCCACACAGAAAATTTATCATGGTCAACTTTGCTAGTTTGGCAAATCTGCGGTCATAGTAATTTTGTAGGCAACGTGCATGGTACAAAAGAGGGGGAAATGTGATAACACATGAGGACGAAGTTTGAAGAGAACAATGACTCCGCTTGCAAAATCCTCTTTAAAATTGATTACTGTAGTTCTGGCTCGTACCTGCCGTCTCTGTATCGTCTAAAGTTCGAATTCTCCTACCTCAATTGCCAGTGGCCAAAAGAACCACAGGCTCTGGGAAAAAGTTGGGTGTATTTCGCCACTAAATTAGTTCAAAGGCATTAAAATCATGCTCAGGTACTTGAAATAAACCAGCAACTTACAAATATTTCGCAAAATCTACTCAAGCATAAATATTTAAATCTAATTATCTAGAACGTGTCATTATTTATATTTTACAAAATGTCAAGGCGATAATATATACAAGACGAAGAAGGGTTTATAACCATGATTATAATTGTCTATATTACACACTAGGCAAAATTTTGTCAAAAGCAATGAACGAGTATACTGCTTGTCAAGGATTTTTATTATATTATTCATGATATTCCGTGATATTCCGCCGTTCCGGGTTTTCACAACGGCCGAAAACAATCCGCAATACTTTATGTTCAATGTTTATATAATGTAATGTAAACAAACAATGTAAACAGAAACGTGGACATGCGCATAACAGACTGGACGGTATCTGTTGTCGCGCGTCTTGTTTTACATTAGCACGTGAGAAAAATTTGAAAGCTGATACATTTACTTTCGGTACATCGAATATTCGGTATTTTAAAAATACTGGTATTTACCGAAATATCGATATGCCGCATCATCCTAGTCGCATTCAAACAAACATGACGGAGGAGTGCCGAACTCGGTTAAATGCCAATCTCGTACCCAGAGCCTGCGTTCCTTTTGGCCTGCGCCAATGCTATAGAATATATCAAAGGAAAGTTAAATGATCTATTTACAACATACGAGTAGTATAGTAAGTAGGGCTGCGAGCCCAATCGACTTCAAACGTGAATATAAACACCAAAACATCACCAAATTTGCCAAATCACGATTCGACAAATTTGACGATGTTTTGGTGTTTATATTCACGTTTGAAGTCGAATAAGCTCGCAGCCCTACTTACTATACTACTACTACAGCGATCGTTAGTCAATCTAGACACCCTTCGCACGTTTTCTACTAAATTGATGTCAAACACACGCGAGACTAGCGAAACAATACCAAGTTTATACTAAATTTGACACCATTTCAGCCACATTTAAAAAATAGAAAGTGTCGTTTCAAAATTCTCACAAATTACATTTAGGAAAAAATAGAAAGTGTCATTTCAACATTTTCGCGTGTTAAAAAAAATAAAATGTGGTACGAGCCCACTCTCACACATTAAAAAATAGAGAGTGTCGTTTCAACATTTTCACAAATTTGTCGAATCACATTTAAAAAATAGTCGTTTCAACATTTTCACAAATTTGTCAAATCACATTTTAAAAAATAGAAAGTGTCGTTTCAACATTTTCACAAATTTGTCAAATCACATTTTCACAAGTTTGTCAAATCACATTTAAAAAATAGAAAGTGTCGTTTCAACATTTTCACAAATTTGTCAAATTACATTTTTACAAATTTATGTATCGTAAAAGTGTCTCACGCGTGATAAAATTGCCACCTGTTATGCAAATTAGATTATTGCCACCTGTTAATAATAGATTAGTCCATTTGTTCACTATTTTCAGTGTTTGTCGCCTCTTTTCTAAAATGGTGATCGTACACATATTTCGACGTTGTGATTCCTCCCGACAACAAACCCAAGAAAGGCACGTACGGCGTCACAATCGCGACAATGCTCTCAACGTCTTTCTTTAGTAACGGATCTTTTTGCAACTCGTCGTTTAGTTCGTCAGGGTTTTCTATAGCGTTCAACCCATCCAGTAAGCTAGCGAATTTGCTGATTAACAAGTCGGTGAGAAAAGCGTTTGCGATTTCCATTCTCTTCAACTCATATTGGTGCCATATCTTATCGATAACCTTTGCGGACGCTTTTTTAATGTACGCTTCGGACTGACTTACCACACCGTCACCGGACAGTCTAATAAGTTCGGATCTCCTAACGTCGACGTTGTCTTCCACAGTCGAAGTACTAGCGGCTTCAGTCTCCTCAACTAATTCCTCAATCGTAGGATTTTCCTCACTTTTGCGTTTCACCATCGCGTTATTACTTATACCCATATTTTATTGCGGAATAACAACTTCGTGACTGTACGGATAGCGCAGTGAGATTTCTAGTCTAGCGTACTTATTATTTTTTAATGCGGTCACAATCGCCGACGATTTTTCTCTGCTGATGTTTCCAAGGTAATCGTCGATAACGACCTTCATATCACTCCTACTTGGGCAGTAGAAGCAAACGAGCTTACTAATGTTTTCTCTATACGGTTTTGCGATCGACGTCAGTTGTTGCGTGATGACAATAACGCTCAGCATAAAATGTCGCGCGCTAAAAGCCAAGTTGACCAACTGACTAGTCCTATTCTTAACATCTTGAGAACTTGCACAGTCATCCAACACGATCAGAGTGTTAGTGCCTTTAAAAACATTTGTTACACACTTGAGAACAGCGTCGACATTGTCCTGTGTGCAGTCTATCGCTAGCACGTCGGGGTCGCGCACATATTTCCAATCTTGATACGCTTTGTTCCACTCAAAAGTAGGACAAATCAACACAATGTAGTCAAATTTACTAAAGTACTCAGATTCCAATGTTTCCAGCAAATAATGCGTCTTACCACAAGCTGTCATCCCAACAATTAGCGCATTAAACGGAGTCTCCATTAACTCGCGTTTGATTTAATACTGGATTGATTGCAACCCATTGTTCATAAAGTTGACCAACCCATCACTTATCACAAACACCCTGCACATGACATTTGCGGTCGTCGCTTTCTTAGTGATCTCAAGAAGCACGCCGGATTGTGTGTTCACAATTTTTTTACCAGTGGCGACGTTGTAATTATCTTGAACGCTCCTCAAGTCAATAACCAACGCAAAGCCATCTTTGTAGAACTTCTGTATGGTCATGAACTGAGCGTGTTCTTCACCCAACCCAAACAATCGTTTCGCTTCTGCATAGAACTTCGACTTTGGGATGCCTTGTGAGTACACACTATTTGGCACACCTTCAATTGTGACTCTAATATTCTCAATATTTGGGTAAAGAAACTCCTCACTGTCTGTTCGCACCTTATTCGTGAATAGCAACACAATTGCCTTCATGCTTTTTCTTGGCAGATTAATGTTTTCATTCACAATGGTCGTGCCTTTGTCCCATTCGGTGGTTTTCATCAATGTAACGTGCTCATATGACAAACTACGACCACTTGCATAGCCCGACGCTATTTCGTCAGCGAGCTCCTGATTATCAATCGTCTCATACTCAAGCTCGAGGTTCTCCAGAGTGTATCCGCCCACAGCGCTACCGGATTGCGCCACCATGATGTCTGCGGCCTTCGGAAGTGTGATCACATACTGCAAGTTGTTGTTCATGCTAAAAGGGGCGTACAACCCATGGTCATTCATGATCTTGCCAAGCTTAATCCGCTGTTTCGTCCCAATCACACCAAACATCAACGCGTCACTAACTTTAGCAACGTTCCCACTCGTCGCACCACTGTCATCCTTAGAAACTAGCTTTCTCAAGTTCTCACCACCAATACCATAGTCAATCATTTGGTCTCGCGCAGTAGCACTTTCCCAAAGGTCGCGATAAACACCAGTGTAATTTTCCCCATTGTTGTCGTACACAGTCTCCCCAGCTAGTCTCACAACAAGTTTCTCAACCAACAACTTGCTCACATTGTTCAAGAACCAGCTTTTGGCGTTTGCGTTCTTAAAGTCGAACACTAGACCCAACGATCCAGGCACCAAACAGCTGCTAACCTTAAGCTTCGGTATGTCAATGTAGAGTTCCTCGCCAGGACTGGCCTTATTAGGGTTCAACGTGATTACGTGTTGCGTTCTCGCCCCTTTTATGACACCCATGGTCGCTCGTCTAAAACCAGGGCTCAACTCTGCTGACGTGACGTTCATATACCTTTACATATGTTTTATCGCTACCGTTTTAGCTTATAATAATCATAAGCGAACCACGCGAGTACCACCGCGAGCACCCACATATTTTGAGCCAACCATGCGAGACCCTTCGCACCCAACGTCAACATATTGTAAACTAAATTAGCCAGCCCGACAGCCCATGGACCCATCTTCGTTATCGCGTTCTTAACAGCTTGTGCGAACGACCTCGTAGCAATAGCGCCTTTCATAGCAGCAGACCTACCAGCGATAATAATAGTTGTTATAATTCCAGCCACTGAAATTGCCACAGCGCTCAACCCAACTATATTTTCTTTAGCCCATTCCTTGAATTTCTGAAATCTGTCAATGTCGACTTCTTGCCGCTCTCTAACCTCCTCTATTTCTAGCTGCCCTAAAGTTTTGTCTCTGGCTTGCGTAAGCCCAATCACTCTTCCGCGTAGATCAATGTACTCTTCGTTCTCCGCGGTCGTAGTGTCTTTTCCCTCAAGCTCTGCTATTCTCTCGTCCTCTTTGTCTATCGCTTCTTGAAAATGGTTTGCTTGTATTTGCAACGCACCAGTGTCACCTATTCTCGATTCACGCAACACGCTATCGCTTGGGTTAAGCACACCATTCAGCCCGCGGTTTTCGTCTGGTGATAGCCCAGGTATGTCGTCATAGCCCACTCTTGTCTCAATCACTGGGAAATCGTCTGGGATTACTTCTGTTGTGACAACTGTTGTTTCTGCATTCTCAGGGATTTGACTAACTAACTTTTTGAACTGCTCAATAGCGTTTTTACTACTCGCGCCTTTACTGTAGATCAAACCTTTTTTCCCAGGTTTTAGAATTAGTTTAAAGCTCCCACGCTCACCATCTTTGTTTATCGGTTTGAAAAGAATAGACCCCGAGTCCGTAACCTGTGACCTGTTGATTATTTCCTTTGACACGTCATCACGACCGAGTTTTTTTTTGTACAACTCACGTACTTTCTTACCTATTAGCTTGATTCTTTTTACTTCGTTCTCTATCACCTTTTTGTTGTGCGCTTTTAGTTCACCAAGTCTTCTCTTGATGTCGTCCTCCTCTTCGAAAGCTATACTAATACTCACATCACTGACGTCACCATATGACTCCTGCTCAACAAACTCCACCGCGGGGACTTCTGTGTTGGTTCCCCTTATTGTCACCGTCTTACCATCATCAGTGTCAATAAATGACGTCTCTTTTTGCCAATCTCGTCTCACGTCTAGCTCGCTCCTTATCTTTTTCGCTTGGTCTTGATAGTCGTTGTAATTAACACGAACGTCTTCCGGCATACCGTCTTCAGTGTGCTCATCGTCTATGTCTTCGATTAACTTTTCGAAATAGACGAGCCTCTTTTCTAGTCGCTCACCACTCATGTCTTCGTACTTACCGAGGATTTCCATCTCGACCTCGTCAAAACCTTCCCCACCCTCAGTCATATTACATTAGCTCACATTTTGAATATCGCTTTCTGGTACCCACGAATTATGTTTGCTCTCATAACCTAACCATTTGACCAGCGCCATCTTCTTTCCTCTGACTTTCTTTCTTTTCAACACCTTTTCAACTCTGTACACATCGTCACCATGTTTCTTATTGACCAGCGATAGTTCCTGTTCATAAAATTTACCAATAATCTGTTCACCGCTCACGTCCTCAATTTCGTACACATTCGGATCACCACGAATAACCTTTACCACTTTAAACAGCTCCTCAGTGAAGTTGGCTTCATAACCCTTTGTGAACACACTCTTGTATTTACTAATTCTCACTGGCTCGCCAACTCTAAACTTTGGCAATGGGTTGTCTGCAAATTGGTGGCCAAACAAAGTGGTCCAAACTTCACCCTCATTTGACTTATCGACATCCTTTGGCTTCATCATAATGCTTCGATTCACATTGCTATTGTAGTTGCCCACAAACTGGTCCAAAGCATCAATCCATTTGTACGTCCCACGAGTGTAAAAGTACTTCCACATAATGCTCTTGAGACTTCTATTAAAACGCTCGACAACAGCAGCCTTTTTGTCGCTCTTAGTGCTGAAATATTCAACACCATGTTCTTTCAGCAAACTTTTCACACCAACATTGTAGAACTCAAGTCCGTCGTCAAATTGCGCTAACTTAGGCATGGCTCCAAACCGATCTTTAAAGTCATCCAACAATTTTCCAACAGCCTTAGTCATGTTCTTAGTGTCTTTTCTATAAACTGCAATGCCGAAAGCATATCTACTCAATATTTCAATGCCTGTCAATATCCAATAATACCCTCCATTCTGTTTTGAGTACTTACTCATGTCCACTAAATCCATTTGGAGCTCTTCACCAAGAAACCCAACAAAAGTCGCGCGGAATTTATGTCTTCTCACAATAGGTTTGTACCTAGTGTAAGTGTCCTGCGCTGTCAACCATTCTTTCACTGTTTTTCTAGTTACTTTCAATCCGCCTCCTAACGCACTTTGATATAACCTCTCTGCACCACTGTACCCCGTCTTGGGATTATAATAGATGTCTCTCAACCCTTGTTCTGTCTCCACACCAAGCTCCATATAATTCACACAATATACAGTTCCAATAACACCGCACCAACGTCAGCGTCACCATTGTTTGGTTTGACACGAAACGTCATGCTTGAGTAAACACCTTTTTTAATTTTCACCTTGGAGTCAACGTATGCGTAACGTTGTATCCCTCCATCAAGAGACTGCTCGGTGGGTATTGGCAATGTTGTGATCACATTACTACGCTTCCCATCAGTGCCCACGTTGCTCTCCATCTCAACAGCGTCGCACGAGACTTCTACATACTTTAGACCTCTGTTCATGTCAATCTTGTTTGGACTGTCGCGCCACTTACCATCTGCCACAATTCCTGCGTCCTTCGCGAAACCAAGCAAAAGCCCAATGTCACCTAGCCTAAGTTCTAATTCGAAGCTTCTCCCCCCCGTGGTCTTAACTTTAACCCTACTTTTACCTGTGGTCACCAGTTTCTCCACCACAAGATCTATACTAAGCACCCTGAGCGCGTGTCGTAGAGCTCTAACCAACGCGTCGAAGTCGTAGTAGCCCCCACCCACTCGAATTGGCCCGAGTCTCGGCACTGGTTTTCCTGTAGAAATAACGAAGAATTGAATATCACCACCACTCGTCACATTGTCATAGCTCCAAAACACAGTGGCTGTCTTGACTATAATGTATGGGTTATCATGTGTGGCTACTACACTGTAGTCAAAAGTTACGACTTTCTCCACGCCTTCAATAAGCACCGTCAACTTTTGAGGACTGTCGTCTACACGTCGCTTTTCAGTGTGACCACCAGAGTCATACCCATAGTTTAGACTCATTACTTTAGCACGCGTTTAGCTACTCAAGCGTTGCATACAAATCCAACAATATGTCACCAACGTTGACACCACTACCATCTTGGTCAGTCACGTTAAACACCAGCTGTGTGAAAGCGCCTTTGTTTATCGACACCTTCGACTCAATGTTGAAGAAGTGTTGAACGGAGCTCTTCAGTGGTTGGGTGGTGGTCAGTGGTAGCTCAACGATAACCTCACTTTTGCTACCATTAACAATGTTCTCAGGTCTGTTCACAATGCTACAACCCACTTGTACGTACTTCAGCCCTTTGTTAACGTCCACAACATTAGGGCTGACCAAACCACTACTACTCACCGTTGTGTTACCATCGAACCCTAAGAGTTCTCCAAATTTAAACAGCTCTAATTGTTGGTCAGTTTTTATCGCGCACTTTGAATTGTGTTTGTTGGCTACTAGCTCGATAGCCCCTAATCCCTTCAACTCGTCAGCAATCATTTTAAAAGTGTGGTACCCAGACTCGAAAACGTGTTTGTTGCTGTTGTAACTTATTTCATCATTCACGCCAGTCTCCACGTTAACATAGTCCCAAAAGATGGTCGCTTTTTTCACTAGTAAGTGAGGATCTGAGCCAAACGTTAAAAGTGCCTCTGGTAGATCCACAGTTTCCGTTGGGCCTCTAATCAATACTACAACCCTGACCATATATAATGTAGCATGTGTTATGTGTAACATATGGTATATTATATATGCAGAGAGCCCTTCGTGACTACTATGGAAAGTACTACAAACGTGCGATGGCTAACACATCGAAGGCTACACACGACGCAAAGGCAGACCTCATCAAAAAGTACCCCCACGCTACTCTAAGCAAATTTGAGTTCTATCCAAATATTTTGCAAGATGGTAAGATCATGAGTGTCGACATATATTTCAGAAACAACGACATCCTTAGCACAGACATAACCAGCGCAACCTTCAAAAATGACAAAAGCATGTGGAAGTGGCTACACAATAGTAAGTTCCCAATAATATGGCAAGGTGGTGGGACTATCCAACCACTGCCAAAAGGTCATAAAAACCACTGGGGACTTTGGGATGGTTATCCAACAGAAAATGTGTTGAATTATCCAGTGAATAACTTTGAAGTCTTTGTTAACCAAAATAGTTACTTCATGTCAAAGCTACCAACCTTGCGAGTCACTACGTCAAAGACAAAATCAGAGTGGGATGACAGCGAATCTTACTACCGCGTTGTGTTTGCGACGTATTGCGCGAGTTTCTGTTGTGGGGTGTCACTACAACATTTGTCAGTGTCACAAGAAGTTCATCCTGTGGTCACAAGTGTGATGAGATTTCATTTGTACTTCACCATTAGAAGACTTCTCAGAAGAATGGAGGGTGGTGAGACCATGAAATCAATAAGTAGAGAATTCAACGCTTCCGAATTGTATGGTAAGACTTCCAAAATCCCCAGAAGGCACTACTACCAGAATAAAGTCCTGAGCGATGGCACTTTAGGCGAATCTAGAGTCTTCACACTCAACGACGTTCAGAACGATTACAAACGATACGTCGCGCGACTCTCAGACGGCTTTACCAACATTGGGTTACAATATCTAAATCAAAGCATAGAGTCCTTTGTGTACTCCACACTTGGGGCCGCACGTTTACTATAAGGACAATTAAAGACTGGAACAATCTTGGTCCAAATGTTAAAAAAAGTCTAACAATTAAACGTTTTAAAAGAACACTATTTAAGAATAATCTTGATGCTCAGAAAGTGAACGGTTATTTTAACGCTACAAAATAGATAGATAATTATGATATTGTATATATTTTATGTCAATTTAAACTAGATTAGTAGAATGTTAAATTAATATTATAATCAACATAACTTTGTTACGTAAATATTATTTTTGATATTATTATTTAGTTTTAAAATTTTATTAATGTAAGTATAGTTGCATGATTTTATATTCTTTGTAATTTTGTATATAATCTGTATTTTTATCCTAAACGAGGGCCACTAGGTTATCAGTATTTTGAAATACTGTCATGTGTCACCCTCAAGAAATAAAGTCGCTTACTTACTTACTTACTTACTTACTAGAACGCGTGTATCAGTCGTTGGTGGTTCTGCAGGAAGTCTAGAAACCCAACAAGAATTCCGCAAGTTGTTTTCTGACAGTGTTATTCAGTGTGACGTGTCGACATGGATTCTCAACATGAATAAATCGATTAGAGACACCAACGTTGTCCAAAATCTCGCAGTGTCACCAAGTACATGGTTAATGCCGAGTAACCTAGTGATACTCAAGAATAAAATCGCTGGGTACAACAACTTATTAAAGATTGCCACAGAGTCCATGAGATTTGGAGTGAACACTAGCTTGAATGCAACAACACCAACAATTACGGCTAAAAAAGTCCACCAAGAAAATGTGGTGACTCACTCATTAGTAGTACCAACGACCGTGAAGAAAAAAGCTCACCAAGAAAGTGTGGTGGTACCAACGACTGTGGCTAAAAAAGTTTACCAAGAAAGTGCGACACCACTTCCCATGAGAAAAGCACTTCCCACAAGTAAGTCAGACACGACAACGCTAGCGATAATCTTAGGGTTCTCAGCGGTATCTGGCTATCTGCTAACCAAATACACCTTGAAGTAGTGATGAGTCTAAACTATGGGTATGAGTCTGACGACCCTCACGATAAAATACTAAAGAGAACGAAAAGGCATCTGGACGAAGATCCTAAGTTAAGTGCGACCGGTGGGAGGATGTCTGGAATAATAGACATGCAAGGCTCAGCAATAAAAAACGTAGCAGACCCAGTCGATGACTCAGACGCCGCGAATAAAAGAACTCTAGAGCAATTGCTGTCAGGCTACCTCAAGAGTCAGTCCTATAATGTTGTGCTCGACTTCAACGTTAGCACACACGCCTTGAAAAACGTGGAGTTTCACACCAATGGTTCAAACAAAGTGAAAGCCATTGGTGAAACAAGTAAATTAGTGCAAAACAACCCAGCTTATGGTCCTATTGTTGGCATCAGCGGTGTGAGTCAAAGTTTTCTATCCCCTGTGTTAACACCAATCCCACTTGAGTCAGGTCTCCACTTTAACTGTCCGAGTATGCAATGGTGTGATCTTTCCATTTTTGTTGTGGTGAGGTTACCTACTCGCACCGCTGGATCAAATTGGGAGACAATTATATCAAACGACGACGGTCAGTGGGATAAGTTCATAGGGTACAAGACTGGTATGACTAATGGACTCGCGTATGGTGGCAGCATCCCAGCAACGGAGAGCGTATGCACTATTCCGAGTATTATTGACATAAGTAAAATGCATATGATATCAATACACTGGCAAATGAGCAATTCACATGTCAGGGTCAACAACGTTAAGTCAACCGATTCAGACTTCGTGGCGAACATGAAAAAAATAGGCACACCCTATGGAACAATTTTTGGAATACATCGACCAAGAATACCACTCGCACCTTACGCGTACCCATCGTTGATAGAATTCTACGGTGTGAAAATTGTGAGTGGTTACATGACAAACCGAGACATCATAATCATGGGTGGAAAAATGATGAAGGAATATGGTATAAAGTAAATGGGAGCATGTATTTCAAAAGAACGTGAAATATATAAAATAAATAAGACGACTGATCACATGTTCAAAGCTGGTGGATCGTTTGGTCGCGGTGACGTTACTCTCGAGCTCCACGCTGAGATTGGTATGAGGTCTAAAAAGACTTACGGCAAACCTATTACGTTACCAGAGTCAGACAAAGTAGGAGTGGTGGGAGACGTGACCTAAGTTATGTAATGGGTTGGCTTAGAAAACTGGCTCGTAACATTAGAAACTTTTTCAGACGACGTAGAAAACTGAAGGCTAATAAAACGCACCTGATGCATTGGTACACAACAAACCAGATCTATAAAAAACCCAACACCCACGTCGAATAGTTTTTTTTGTGGGAGACTATAATATAGTGATGACTTCCGCGATACCTCGATTATTCGATTTCGACGGTCACCAAATCACAACGGTTAATCACAACGGTGACATATGGTTCAAAGCAAAAGAGGTCGCGAGCGCTCTAGGCTATGCTAGACCAAAAGATGCAGTCAACGACCACGTCGAACCTGATTGCAAAATGAAGATGGAACAGGCCTCGTTTGTCAACGAACTTGGGGTCTACTCATTGACGTTCTCGAGTAAATTGGAGCGCGCGAAACACTTCGGAAGGTGGGTGCACTCAGAAGTCTTGCCAAGCGTTAGAAAAAGTTTAGCTGACGTTGGTCTCAAACACAATCAGTTTAAAATGATCACTGAGTTCGATCTTCATACGAAAGTTGTTGGTTTTCTTAGGAAACACTATCCAGAAGCTATTTTGATAGCCGCTTGTGGTGAGAATCAAGACACCTCGAGTAAAAGAATAAATTCGTGGAAAAAAGGTTACCAACGTGGAACACCTGACTTGATTATTGCCAACGCAAACCGACAGCATAGCGGACTCGTGATTGAGTTCAAGAATCCAGGTGGCACAGGCAAGACGTCCAAAGAGCAGGAGTCTCTGTTGCTCAGATATAAATCCGCTGGTTATCTAACACTCTTGTGCGACTCGTACGACGACGCTATTACCACGGTAATAAAATATCTCTTTGACGTTGGGTTTCAATGCTCTCACTGCCTTCGTAAATTTAAAAATAAATCAGCGTTGAGCAACCATGAGAGACGCTATTGTAAAGAGACTTTTTAGACAGCGAGTAATAAGTCGAATTAGCACTCGTTCTCGTTGTTGAGACGACACTTGAGGTGACAACTGATCTAACGTTTTTAAAGACGTTTTTAACTTGATAAAAATATCTGTGAAACTCTTTCTCTTTATTTCACAAACCTTCTGACCACTGTGTGAAAAAATGTTTCTACGGTACATTGGACGCTTCATGTGACCAATGTCTAAATTTAAAAAAGTGGGGTATCCGAGAACACCCCTAATTTTGTGTGGAAGGATGATGACGTCTGCACACTGCTCTGTATTGCTCAGCACCACCAACGAATGATGGTCCCGGGTTGTATCTCCAATTGAATGGTGCTTCAACAGTTGTTCCGTAAGTGTCGTGACAAACGATGCAATACGCTTTTAGAAATGTGATGTCGTCTGCCACTGGGAACAGTGTGTCGAGCTCACCAAGTTTTTTTAAGTGCTCCGTTGTTATGAGACCACAAATAATGACGTGAATGCCAGCTTTAATGTATTCGCGAATAACTGACAGATCAGAGTACCAATGGCCTTCGTCAATTCCGATGACGTCATAGTCAGCTATCTCGGAAGAACTCGGAAGGTTGGTGATTAACTTCGCAGGTAAACTGTCTGACCCAACAACAATGGTCTGACGATGCGTGGAGAACGCGTGGTCGGTTCGTCTGGTGTCGCCCGCGTTGTTCATGTAAAGGACTTTGAGCCCTGACTTACTTAACGTGACTAACCTGCGAAGAGTCTCGGTTGTTTTTCCTGCAAACATGGGACCAATCACGATTTCTAGTTTACCGATTTTCTTCATGATTACTATACCTCCAGAGAAATGCTCTCTCCTGTTGCGGCAACTGTTGTTCGTTGTTAAATATCCGCTGAAGCTCTAAGTTTTCAAGATGAGACTTCGAGCTCTCGTGTCTCAAGCGATGCAGTGGGTCGTTGGTGGCCACACCGCATGGGTGACAGGTGTACGCGTTTTTATTTCTCGCAAAGTGTCTGTGGGCTGGCGAGAGTACGTGGTCCCTGATATCGTCCGCACCCAGTATCTCATTACACCCAACCTTGCAAACGTGAACGTCGCGGTTTGCGGCGAGCTCTAGCCACGCTTTGGCTTTGGTTGGGCATGGTTTCCATAGAAGGGTCGCTAAGAACACTTGGAGGAAATTACCGAGTAATGTAGCTGTGGACCCACTAGGGTTGTTCAAGTAGACGTCACTCGCTAACATAAGGTACTTGAATGGTGAGTAACACCACACAGGGATTATGTCAGCTAACACACCAGCAAGCTCGTTGGCTCTGTCTTCTCGAAGATCGATCCAAGCGTCGAGAAGATACCTCGTATGGCGGATCTGAGAGCCAAGCCGTTTTGGTGGCCCTTCAGGGTCGGGGTCGAACATTGTGTATGTTGAGAAGTACTCGTTTAAGACGATAGGTCCAGAGGCGCCTCGTAGGGTGGGCACACTGATAAAGGCTGTTCTCAACATGTTGGCAATATCTTCTTCGCTGATTTCTCTGGCTTGAGTCATTATGTTATACTCTCAGAAAAAATCCTAATTTTTTAGTGCGTTTGGTCTGGAACTGTGAGATACCTGTGAGGTCATCTGTGAGACACCTGTGAGGTCATCTGTGAGTAAGATAACACGTGATAGTGTATTAGATGGTTGAGGACTCACAGACGGCTGTTGAAGCGAAGATCACGGCTGATGTGAAAAGTGTTAAGGTGAAGGACCCAAAGCGCGTCGCTGCTGGTAAAAAGTTGGCTGAGATATCGAAAGCTGCGAAAGAAAAGAAAATGCGTGAAATGATAGTCAACGAGGAACAGGGTGGTGAGTGGAGCTATGGTTACATTGTTGGAACACTCGGTGTTATCATTGCTGGTGCTTCGCTATGGTACACAATTAGCAGTGAAAAAGAACCTGTGAGTACTGCACCAGCACCTGCGTCAGAAAGTCATAAAACTCGTCGTCCAGCGTTAGACACATTTGATTCTTAAACAAAACACACGACAATGTATATATGTCCGCGATCGATCGAAAAGAACTCATGAACGAATTGTACGATGCGCTACTTGTCACGACTGGTGCTGTGGCAGTGAGTATGATTTCTAAAAAGGCTTTGGGAGAACCATTGGGAACACCAGAGACAGTGAAAGGCACAGTGAAACTTGCTGCAGCTGTTGGTGCAGGAACGCTGTTAGTAAAATGGGCGCAATCGAAAAAGTGGATACCGACAGATCCATTCAAATCAACGTAAGTTAATGGTGAGTGTTGTGGCTGGAGGGATATTTAATGCAGTGGCTTTTGCAGGCGCTGGCTTTATGTTTTCGAAGTTTAATCATTCAGGCTATGAGACCGAGATGAAAAGACACAACCATGCGTTGGAACAGCTAGCCAGCGCGAAAGAAGTGTGGTATGAAAATGAAGTCGCTAAGAAAGATAAGATCCAGCGTTTACGACAACGGCTCTCTGACGCTAACGCTGACATCAACGACACAAACCACGCGTTGGAAGAACTTAGAAGCGTAATGACCATACAGTACAGCGGACGAGTGTTCACTGACCTCCCGAATATTGCGGATTACTACCAACCGAGTGCGGAAATGAAGGAATACCAATTATTGTTTGTTAGCGCGCTAGGTTTGGGTAGTGGAATAGTGGTATGGGTGCTAACTCAATAAAAAATGTTGGAGTAGTATAAGAGTGATGGACAAACTTATGAGGCAGATGAGCTACGGCTACACAATTGACGAAATCGCGAGTGAGACGCAAACTGAGTGTGGAGACACCTTCAGAATTTACTACTGCTCGGATTGTGACGTTGTGAAACATCTAAGTGACTGCGGTGGGTACGCGTGTCCAAAGTGTGGCGACATCGAATGGGGTTACACTCAGAGTTACAGCGACATGAGACTCACACGGTTAAAAAGCGTTCACAAACGGTCTTGGTGGATGGGGAGAAGACTACGGAACGTTGTGAAGGGTGAGCACCTTGAGTTGATAAAAGAGGACTTCCTGAAAGTTGTCAACGCGCTGCACTCATGCAATTTGATAAAGGGTAGAAATGTTAGCAGATATGGATACTACATTATTAGGTTGTGTCATAGAAGACGAGTCGAGACACTCAAGAAGGTGTCAGACCTCAAAGACGGGAAGGTGAAAGACTTGTTCGACGACAATTTGTTTGGGGTGGTGTACCCAAAGCTGGGATGGTGTGAAAGTGGTGATATTTATTACAATGAGTGGGCTAAGAAAAAAAGTGTAGTGTAAGTATAAGCCAATGAGTCAGACTGTGAAAAACCCACTGACAAAAAGACGGGCGCATAAGACGAGTGCAGCCGTTGTCAATTCACTAACAGATGAAGCGACCAACGTTCACGGCTTCTTTAGAGACCAAGAAACACAACCTGTAGAAGACCTCGCACCGTCAACGCATCTGTTGGATCGAGCACTGAGAGGGTTCACAAGGTCCTATGGAGTCGAGGTAATTGACGACAGAGACATCAATCAGGTAAATGGTAGTAGAAGTGCTGTCACTAACCTTTTGAGACGTGAACTAGGTGAGACCAACGGAATGAAAGTGGTGGAGACAGTCAAGGTCACTTTTGAGAAAGTTTTAGAACTCGATAAGACCACATATAAAACTGCCTACTTTAACAGCGAGACGTTCGTCGTCATTAATGACCACGACATCGAGGGTGTTGCCAATCGTGGATCGGAGCAGATTTTGACGCGGATAGCTGGGTGGCTATCTGAGGGGTCTGGATGGACTATCGACAAAATAGACGCGCACTACGTCAATGTCGCTATTTACAGACCTTTGCATGGGAGTAGCTACATTGCGTTGCCAAAGGAGCTGCGCAACAGTATGAAGGGTCTGATAAACGTAAATAACGATGATGACAACGAGTGCTTTAGATGGTGCCACCTAGCGCATAAGTTTCCTGTTGGAAAACACTCCGATAGAACGTCGAAGTACGTCAGACATGTTAGTGAGCTGAATTATGACGGAATTGACTTCCCAGTCACACTCAAAGACTACAACAAGATCGAAAAGGCGAATGATATTAGCATAAATGTTTTTGGGTATGAAGATAAGCAGCCATTCCCTGTGTACGTTTCTAAGGAGGCGTATCCTGACCATATGGACCTACTGTTGATAACTAATGATGTGGGCAACAAGCATTATGTGTACATTCGCGATTTTAACAAGTTCATGTACCGTCAGACAAAGTATAAGGCGAGAAAGCACTTTTGCAGGTATTGTTTGCAGTGTTTTAGTCGCGAGGACGTGCTTGAAAGTCATATTGAAGTGTGTTTGGTCATCAATGGGAAGCAAGCTATTAAAATGCCACAAAAAGGCGCGAAAGTAAAATATGAGAATTTTAGCAGACAATTAAATGTACCATTTGTGGTGTATGCAGACTTCGAGGCTATCACACAGAAGGTGCACACAGCGACACCATCAAGCGAGTGTAGCTACACAAATGCTTACCAGAGGCACGTTGACTGTGGTTATGGGTATAAATTGGTTTGTTGCTATGACAATGAGTACAGTAAGCCAGTAAAAGTGTATCGCGGTGAAAACGCGGTTAACAAGTTTATTGGGGAAATGTTAGAAATTGTCAAATATTGTAAAGAGACATCCGAGAGTCACTTTAACAAAGAGATGATACTGACTGATGCTGATAAGAAGAACTTTGATGAGGCTAAGAGTTGTCATATTTGTGGTGTTGAGTACACTAGCGCTGACGTTAGAGTGAGAGACCACTGTCACGTGTCAGGTAAGTACAGAGGGTCCGCACATCGTCAGTGTAATGTGAACTTTAAGTTGACTGACAAAATCCCTGTGATCTTTCATAACTTGCGCGGCTACGATAGCCATTTCATCATGCAGGAGATTGGCAAGTTTGGCCAAGACATAAATGTGATACCGAACAACATGGAGAAGTACATGGCGTTCATGCTTGGAAAAAACTTAGTATTTTTGGACAGCTTTCAGTTCATGAGTAGTGGTCTAGACAACTTGGTGAGGAACCTACCAAGGGACGCTTTCAAATACACATCAGAAGTGTTTCACGACGAGGGTTTGGCACTCATGACAAGAAAGGGAGTCTATCCCTACGATTATATGGACTCCTTTGATAAATTCGACGAATGCGAGCTACCCTCCAAAAAGGACTTTTACAATATTCTGAATGACGAAGATATTACGGAAGAAATGCATGAGCGTGCTTGCGATGTGTGGGACTACTTCGACGTTGAAAACATGGGTGGGTACCACGACCTGTATTTGAAAAGCGATGTGCTCTTGCTCGCTGACGTTTTTGAGAACTTTAGAGAGACATGCCATCGCGAGTATAAACTAGACCCTTGCCATTATTTCACATCGCCTGGATTGGCTTGGGACGCCATGCTAAAGATGACTGGAGTGGAGCTTGAGTTATTGTCCGACATCGACATGTTCCAGTTCGTAGAACTAGGTATGCGTGGTGGTGTGAGCTACATATGCAACAGACATGGCGTGGCGAATAATAAGTACATGGAAGGGTATGACAAAGAGCAAGAGTCGAAGTATTTGATGTACCTTGACGCCAACAACTTGTATGGATGGGCAATGAGTCGAAGTCTACCCACGGGCGGCTTCAAGTGGTTGACTGAGAAAGAAATAGAAAAAGTTAATCTGCACGACTATCACAACAATAGTAAAAAAGGTTTACTGCTCGAGGTCGACTTGGAGTACCCAGCCCATTTGCATGACCTACACAACGATTACCCGTTGGCTCCCGAGAAGATGGAGATAACCGTTGACATGTTGTCGGAGTACTGCACGAAAATCAAAAATAAGTTTAACGTGAGTGTTGGTGGTGTGAAGAAGCTGGTGACTAATTTGATGGACAAAAAAAAGTATGTGTGTCACTATGGAAATCTGCAGTTGTATATGGATCTTGGGTTAAAAATCAATAAGATTCACAGGGTCCTGCAGTTTGACCAGTCCAAGTGGCTAGGCAAGTACATCGACTTTAACACAGTCAAAAGAACTGCGGCTAAGAACGCTTTTGAGAAGGACTTCTTCAAGTTGATGAACAACAGTGTGTTCGGAAAAACGATGGAAAACTTGAGGAAGCGTGTGGACGTAAGATTAGTGACCACTGCGGAGAAATTTAAAAAGCTTGTCTCAAAGCCAACGTTTGTGTCTTGCAAGATATTTAGCGAGAACTTAGTTGCTGTCCACAAAGTTAAAGAAACGTTGACACTAAATAGACCTGCATATGTGGGTATGTGCATACTAGACTTGAGTAAAACGCTGATGTACAATTTTCACTACAATTATATTATGAAAAAGTACTCTAGCGACACCTGTAGATTGCACTTCACTGACACTGATAGTCTGTTGTACTCAATCAAAACTGACGACGTTTATTCCGACTTTATGATGGAGTGCGAAAAGTTCGACAATAGCGACTATCCCGCAGACAGCCCATTCTTTTTTAGAGAGAATAAGAAAGTTATTGGGAAGATGAAGGACGAGTGCGCTGGAACGCCAATTGTCGAGTTCGTCGGGTTGCGCAGTAAAATGTACAGCTATTTGAAAGAGGGTGGAGGTGGCGGGAAAACCGCTAAAGGTATTAGAAAGAATATAATTAAAAAAGTGATCAGACACGAAGATTACAAAAGTGTGTTACTTGAGCAGAAACAATTGCGACACACAATGAAGACCATTAGAAGTGTCAAACATCAGCTCGGTAGTTATGAAATTAATAAAGTGTCGTTATCCTGCTTCGATGATAAACGATACCTTTTAGAAAATGGTATTGACTCCTACGCATATGGTCACAAAAACATTGAAGTGAGAGGCGACAAACACTGAAAATAGTGAACAAATGGACTAATCTATTATTAACAGGTGGCAATAATCTAATTTGCATAACAGGTGGCAATTTTATCACGCGTGAGACACTTTTACGATACATAAATTTGTAAAAATGTAATTTGACAAATTTGTGAAAATGTTGAAACGACACTTTCTATTTTTTAAATGTGATTTGACAAACTTGTGAAAATGTGATTTGACAAATTTGTGAAAATGTTGAAACGACACTTTCTATTTTTTAAAATGTGATTTGACAAATTTGTGAAAATGTTGAAACGACTATTTTTTAAATGTGATTCGACAAATTTGTGAAAATGTTGAAACGACACTCTCTATTTTTTAATGTGTGAGAGTGGGCTCGTACCACATTTTATTTTTTTTTAACACGCGAAAATGTTGAAATGACACTTTCTATTTTTTCCTAAATGTAATTTGTGAGAATTTTGAAACGACACTTTCTATTTTTTAAATGTGGCTGAAATGGTGTCAAATTTAGTATAAACTTGGTATTGTTTCGCTAGTCTCGCGTGTGTTTGACATCAATTTAGTAGAAAACGTGCGAAGGGTGTCTAGATTGACTAACGATCGCTGTAGTAGTAGTATAGTAAGTAGGGCTGCGAGCTTATTCGACTTCAAACGTGAATATAAACACCAAAACATCGTCAAATTTGTCGAATCGTGATTTGGCAAATTTGGTGATGTTTTGGTGTTTATATTCACGTTTGAAGTCGATTGGGCTCGCAGCCCTACTTACTATACTACTCATACGTTATACAGCTTTATCCCGGTAGCTCAATTAGTTCTCTTTAAAAGCGCGGATCATCGAACATGCCCAAAAATATAATTTTCGTAATACGGATACCATCTTGTAAACAAAAACACGAACTTTCGGCTGTCTTCGACGAACGTTTTCTTGAGAAATAATCAACTCCCAAAGCTACAATATATATTAAAACAAAGATAAATTACAGTATCTGTTTACAATATGCGCACAGCTTATCCCGCTAGCGAACGTAGTTTTTAAAGAGCGGTTAATTGAACATATCGTAACGTGTTAACAATCCTACATCCAGTGGGCTGGTACGAGTGCCATGTATTTGCTCGTAGGCCACTTCCTTATATGGAATACGTCTCTTACTTAAATTAACTATTATCCTTAATTTACAAATCGCTCTGAATTAAGGATAATGGTTAATCTAACGTTAGAACCCAACCGCAAAGATCCTAACCCTAACTCCCCGCCTAGTGGGATTTCTAATCCTGACCTACCCCCCCCCACCCCCGCCTAATGTGTTTTCTTACCCTTAAAACTGCGCGAGCAATAACTCCTTATTAAACTGGGTGCGAGAGTTCAGCATCAACCAATCAAATGACGAGTTTCATCGGAGTTCCCCAGAGCCTCCGTTTCTTGGCGCAGGCCAAAAGGTACGTAGGCTCTGGGTACGAGATTGGAATATTGATAATTTGCATTGACGTCAATGCAAATTATCAATATTTTTCAGTGGCTTGTTCATCATTATTCCCCAGTCAATTTTTGGCTTTGGGAAACAATTGTTGTCCTCGCCATGATGAATCCGTTGTTATATATGCACCACATATAATATCTCGTCAAGTATAGTATTGTAATTAAAAACGGTATTAAAAACGGACTTGAACTGTTGCCAATTTTAGTTCTATTATTATTTCTTTCGTTCTTATTCTTATGTAGCTGTAGTTTATGTATAGTTTACTTTGTGTATGATTATTTGGTGTCCAAAAATTTAAAATATATTTTTACATGTTTTGTTCATTTTTAGTGTTTCAACAAGACGGGCCCGAGCTGCAATGGTACTATTTTTGAATATGAGATAACAGACCAAGATGTTGCTAGTATTATTACGCTTGCTGAATGTGTACTTGGAATTATTTTTAACGCTCTGCTTCTTGTCGTGATTTATTGCAATCCGTTGAATAACCTTCGAAAGAAATGCTGGTTAACCATCACTAATTTGGCATTCGCAGACTTATTAACAAGTATAGCTACCATCCCACTCTGTTATCCAGTAATTATACTGGTAATCGAGGATCCAAACCCGTATGCGTTGCATTGGGTTAATGTGTTTGTGCACATTGGATACTCAAGCTCGTTTTTCCTACTCTTGTTCTTCGCAATAGAAAGATACATTGAAATTGAATGCCCTGAACGAAGTTACAGCATGATGACTAAAAAGCGGATTGCCGGAGTCTATATTCTATGCTGGGCTACAGCAATTGTTTTTGGTGGACTTACCTTTTCCAGTGGACCGAATGCATTGAAAATATTCATTGTCTTGTATGGCATCTTGGAATTTACAGCTCTGCTCATGGTTCTGTTCCAAGTGTTAATAGTAAGAAGTATCAACGTAGCTGGTCGACGTGTTGCGAGGGCTACGAGCCAAGATCAGGCTCTAATTAAGAGTCTATCGAGAATAACTATAATTCTTATCTTTATCTTAATTGTAACTACTTTTCCTTATTTAATTTCAAAGCAGATAGAATTTGTGAAGCGCCTGTATCCCCACCTCATTTCTGGGAAAATCGCTCGCTCTTTTCCTTACTTTTATTTTCCGATCGCTTACCTCAACTTTATCATCAATCCACTTGTTTACGCATGGCGACTTCCAGACTACCGCAAGGCATTTGTGGCGCTTTTGCATAGAACATTTCGAGGCAGACCAGAAAGAGCTTCTCAAAGAAGTAACCGGAGTTCTTTGTCAGCTGTAGAAGGAAAGACGGAAATGACATCTTTTTGAGATTTTCCATCAAATTGACTTCTTTTTCTTCTCTTGACCTACATACATATATATATATATATAAAACATGAATTTTATTACTAAAACCTAAACCTATGTACAATACAACTTTTATTGTAAATAGGTTGAGGATTTAGTAATAAAATTCATGTTTTAGTCTTCAACGTTATAAATTGCTCTACAACAACGTTTGTATTGAGCACTCTTTAGAGCCGTGTCACCACGAAAAGATGAACATATATATATATATATATATATATATATATATATATATATATATATATATATATATATATATATATATATATATATATATATATATATATATATATATATATATATATGTTATAGGTTATATAGATTATATACCGACGGATATATGTTATTTATAAATAACATATATCCCGAGGTCGAGGTATAACCGATTTATATCATGATTGGTGAGGTTTCTTAAAACCGATACATGGCTTACTATATAGCAATAGATGTGCGATAAGGGATGTGTAAGAGATGTGCGAGTAAGTGATGTGCACATGCGCATTCATGCAGCATTAGTCCCATATTTTATACTCCATGTAAACTGTAATAAATTTCTGACCGTGTCATGCGGGCGCTACCGGTGTTCTCTGGTGAAATGGGGAGTACGAACTACGACGAGATGCCCCTTTTACAACACGTGTCAGTTGGCTAATCGAGTGGATTACAAAGATCAAAGGAGCCCAAACAAACACTAATGAACAGAATTGTTTTATACGAAGGAGCTCCAGCAAACAAGCATGAAAAACAACTGGTACGATACATGATAATGACAACACTCATGGATGTACTATGGACTATGGAGCACACGCAACAAGAAAGTTTACAACACGAATACTGACCTGTACAAAATGTTACCAAATGTACCACAAGACCTGTACAAAATGTTAAAGAACAAAATCAGAACCAGAATTGAAATAGACAATATTATGAACAATAAACTAGCTAGCTAACCTAGAAACGATCTTGTTTTGTAAGTCTCGGTTCACCCGTGGCCTCGAAGGAGGCCGCGTGCGATGGGCGAACCGGTCGCAGTGTCTGCACATGCATGTCCCTCGCTAGGTTTGCGACCCTGGCAAACCCAAATTGGAGGGGGACCTACGGTTTAACGCCCTTATCCGAGAAGGCGATCGTTTCACACGAGCGATCCGTGAACGAGTTTATGTCCGTCAGGACGCCTGTTTAACGTCTAGGAGACAACTTGGGCCTTTTCACGCCAATGCGGGGACACCTACATCCTTTACTGAATGAGACCGCAATGACGCTACTAAGTGCACCAAAAACGTTTTACGTCCAAAGGACGCCTGTTTTACATCCAGGGGATGCCGTTTTACGTCCGTAGACGGATCACTCCCCAATCATCTCCAGACGCAGGAGACGTGTGGTCTCTACCCAGAACGGGCCTTAGCCAAAAGGCCGAGAAACGATCTGGTTATTGAAAGGGTTTTTTTGTAAATATAATGACCTTGTAGCCTTGAGTTAATGTTATGAGGGAAAAAGGAAATGATATGTAAATAGGTTCTCCGAAATAAAGTGATTTTTAAAGATAAAAAAGTCTAGTCGAGATTATTAAGGCAGGACCCCATGAACTGGATGATTATCAATACAAGGAAACCGAACCAATCAATATATAAATATATATATTGAGAGGCTCCGATCTACCTTGTGAAAATGAGATGTTTTCATGTAGAGACATGTAGAGAAGAACGGTAAAAGATATCGTTGTCGGAATATATGTCACTAATTCGTAAATTTAAGATGGCTTCCGAAGCGAAACGCGTGCTCGCTTTTGTAAAGCTGTTAGCAATTACTTACTATGATAAGTAATATTTGGCATTTCACTCGATTAAACTGCATGTTCTAAGGATTAACGGCGAAGGAAAATTTCGAGGTTAGAATATATACATTTTATGACCAAACTTTGCAAAAATGCAACATCAAGGCCTTGAACATGAGATGCTGTGCAGTAGTGTACTACGGATGGCCTTTGCCGTGAGCATAGTAGATAGATTTGTACAATACTGACCAGAAATAACCTAACGAAAACTTCGGTCGAAGCTACAATTGAACCTCAAAGCAACCTAAGTGTTAATGGTCGACCTAGGTTTCAGCTCGGTTGATCCTATCAGGTTTAACTTTACCCGCAAGCGGGCGAAGCTACGTTTCCGGAATTCGTAGCTTCTTCCCGAAGATTTGCGTCCTGTGGACATGCTTTGAGAAATAGTCCCTGACCCTAACCTAGCTTGATCCTAGCCTTAAAGTTAATCCATAGTTAGCTTAATTAAGCCAAACCGTAACTAACCCTAACCTAACTAAACCAAAAAACAGAAAGTGCTTTGATTGCAATCGGTGTGATTCCGTCCTTGTGAATTCGTGAATTCACAACAAAGAGTGTTTTATCCGATATCCATTCCCCGAGAAGTAGGTTGAAAAACGAGGCGATAGCCGATTTTTTTAACCGAATTCGAGGTGACTGCGTGGATAGAGGATGGAACACTCTTTCGAGTGTTTGATATTACATCTCGAACGAATCAGTATTTTAAGAGAAATTTGAGGTGGAAATTGTCAAAATCCTATGCTAATTAAGACCAGGTATCCAGTTGTCCGTCTCGGTACTGATTTCCTTTGTTTTCGACTCATGAATTATAAATGAGTTTGAGATGTCTTCCATCATACCTGCACGTGGTCTATTTATTGTTCGTATTTTTGAAAGAATAAATTTAACTGGTGATTTTAACTGGTGATTGAAACAAATTTAAATGATAACACCACAGTAAATTATCTATTGCTATTCAAGAATAAGAAGAATAAATTGTTATACCGGTAAGAGCATTGAGACTATTGTATATTAGAATATATAGAATAATATATTGAATATATTATATTGTATAATATTATATTGTATTGTATAATATTATATTGAATATATTATATTGTATTGAATAGAATATATTGTATAATGCTCCTAATACGTCTTAGTCTAATTAAGGAACCAAGCATTCAAAGGCAAAAAATCGTAGCCATAATATGATTAAAGTCCAGCTGAATGAATTCTGATATTGACAGAATTTTCAAGTGAATAATTATAAACAAAGTTTCTTGTGGGCCAGCTGTATTTCTTGAGAAAGTGCGCTCTCGTGTGCGTAAACATGGCCCTTGCCCAAACTAATTCTTACATCATACTCTTCCTTTCGTGGCTCATATACTCTTCATGGAAAAAAGCTTTACCTAAGGGGTAGCCGGGTCCATTTCCCACGAATAGTTAAGTTTATATATATATATATATATATATATATATATATATATATATATATATATATATATATATATATATATATATATATATATATATATATATATATATATATTTGAAAAACTCATTAATAATTCATGAGGAAAACACAAAGGAAATCAGTACCATGTCCGTGGTTTATATGTGATAAAATTTCATCCTAATTTACATAAACTTTAGCTTTGATTTTCTCGGCTTAGAAAACATCGATTTTCAAAATTACTACGCCAATGAACTTATCAAATGGGTCGTTTTTTAAGCCGTTTAATAAACTCGCAGTATGTGTTTTATCAGATCTAAAACACTCGGAATACGCCCTCGTTTATTAAACAGTATATATATATATATATATATATATATATATATATAATATATATATATATATATATATATAATATATATATATATATATATATATATATATATATATATATATATATATATATTATATATATATATATATATATATATATATATATATATATATATATATTATATATATATATATATATATATATATATATATATATATATATATACGTGTAGGTTTTGGTCTACGAAATGCAAAGAGTGCTCAACAACATAATATAGTTAGAGCAAATAATAGATTTTCGCTTACCTCAAAACTGGTCTGCTACAACTTGTTTCATCTGTAAAAGAATGCCTGAAGATTCTTTTACAGATGAAACAAGTTGTAGCAGACCAGTTTTGAGGTAAGCGAAAAAAAAAAATATATATATATATATATATATATATATATTATATATATATATATATATATATATATATATATATATATATATTTCTCGCCTATCATGAACATTAACGCACTTGGATAGATGAATGTCCACCTGAGTTCAAACCTGTGGTTTATTGTCGTTATGTAATTGACGACTATTTTATCTTATTTCGTTCTTCCGATCACGTTCTTCCATTTCTTAATTACTTTAACTCTAAGCATGCAAAAATAAAATTTACTCATGAATTGGAGGTAAACAAATCCTTGTCTTTCCTAGACATAAGCATCAATCGTTCCGGTGGTTGTTTTTCCACAAATGTTTACCGTAAACCTACTTTTACTGGTCTTTTGACGTCTTTTGATTCTTTTATTCCATTTTCTTACAAAAGAGGTCCAATCTTTTCCTTACTTAACCGTTGCTTCAACATTTGTTCTACGTATGCTATATTTAATGTTGAACTGGAAAAACTAAAACGTAACCTTATTAATAATGGTTATCCAGAGAAATTTCTCGACAGCTGTGTTACTGCTTTTCTCGACAAAGTTTTCTAAGCATAAGCATGCAAAAATAAAATTTAAGCATGCAAAAATAAGCATGCAACTATATATATTTAGGCTTTTTGTACTTATGTAATTATTATTCTCTGAAGATGTTGTGTTAACAACGAAACGTTAGAACTTTATTAAATATTATGATTTCACTCGTGTTTTACTCAATATAATGGTTTTTGTCAAAATATTATGCTGGGCTTTGATATTTATCCTAAGATTACGATTCCCGCCTGGTCAATCGATAGCCGATATATATATATATATATATATATATATATATATATATATATATATATATATATATATATATATATATATATATATATACATGAAAGTATACAATGTGCCCTACCGGCTATCACCATAATGGCTTTATGGTAACTGTGGACTTGGGACCCACTATGTACGGCTACACATTGTAGGATTGCATTGTGGAGTCACCAAAGTGCTCAAACTGCGAGCAGTGAGCAATGCATAATGCAAACAGTAAACGTCTCATTGAGAGAGACTCTCCGCCCAATAATATATATATATATATATATATATATATATATATATATATATATATATATATATATATATATATATATATATATATATATATATATATATATATATATATATATATATATATATATATATATGAACAAAGCTTTAAAATACGTCGAAACCATGGTAAATGGTAAATATATAGTTCTTACAAGAACTGTTTGAAATCACAAATATAATTATTAATATACACGATAATATGTATAATATATAATCACATTTACCAAAATCTATCAATGGCATAATGTTTGAGCAATGGATGGGAAAGAGAATGAGTTAGTCAACGAAAAGTCCGGTTACGTCAGACGCAAAGGTAGCCTGTGCACAGCAGGAAACCTCCCGGAGTCTGAACGAGTACTCGTTAGCACTCGCGCGTAACGAGTACTCGCGAGTGGAGGTTACTTATAATTTTGTTCAGATGAGAATTAGAATATCGAATATTCGGTATTTAAAAAATATTGGTATTTACCGAAATATCGATATACCGCATCAGCCTAATCAAATGTAATATCTTCACCCTCTTTCATATCATCAAGTTTTTTCATAATATCTTTCCAAGTTGATCTCGTTGGTGGTTCTACACACATTTTTTAATTATTTCTTTCGACATGTGTGAGAATGTCTGCGTGTTTGACGGTTCACAAGATCAAGCATTGTGGGGTCATCAAATGGTTTTTGACAAGTGATAATTTTATCAATAAATGCTATCACATCTTCATCTTTGTCAATGTCAAATATTGCAGCATCTTCAAGCCAGCTGATTAACATGTGAATATGAGGTGAGCCTCTTTCTTGGTATTCTACTCTATAAAACCAGTCTTTAATTTTTCCCAGTGGAGCATGGTTGCTCTTCAAAAACTGTGTTAGAAATGTATTGAACTGAAAGTCAAAATGTCTTGCACATGTAACTGGGTCACTTTGAATTAATCTGCATTTTTCATTCCAGTCTAAGTTTTCTAGTTCAATATCAGTGTACTCTTTATGATCAACAAGTTTACCAAGTATTCTTAGTAAATTAATCCATTTTGTTTCAGCTGATGAAAAGCTGCAAAACAATGTGGCTGGTCCGAATTGTCTAATCATAGCAAACAAATCTTTTTTGCCTTTTCAAAATATGGAGATCCTCTTAGTTCTCTCAAGAATTTGTAACCCTCGTCATGGTGTATCAGTGTTTCCAAACTACCTTGTTTTAATTGACCAGCAGTTATCGTTCGATTGCCTTGTTTGCATTTTTGCAAAGCGATCAGTTGAGATTTTCCTAATAGAATCTTCATTTGTAATTTTTTAGTTTTAAAAAAGATATTTTCAACACACATAGCTAGCTGCCCTTCGGTCAGATCTTCTCAAATCAGACTTACATATTTCACTGTAGTAGGCACTATGAACTAACCTTTGTTTGTCTTCAGTCCTTTTTTGACCTAAGAATATTCCTGGGTAAGCTAATTATTCAGAATATGTATCTCTAAAAATACTCAATGGTCTGTTACCTTCTCCAGGTGCAACATTGTGAATTTGTGCTCGTTCACTGTCATCGAGAAAGTCTGTTGGGGTAAGCATGCTATCAGTAACACATGCAGGTATCTCTGCTTCATCTTCACTCTACTGATCATCATCATTGCATGACTTATTTGTATTTTCAGTTTGAACATTAAATGTATTTTGTATTTCACTTTGTAAGTTCATTTGGACCAGTTAGATCTGTATCACCATAGTTACTTGTCCAGTTTTGATCAAGGGTAATCCCTTGTTCGCTATAAAGTTCACTATTTTGTGCTAACCAAACATCAGCCTGAAAAACTTTATGTGGTCTCATATTTGAAGACAATGATGAACTATTATATTGCAATCTTCTCTTCAATTGAACCTTAATTGTCCCTGTTTGTTCAGTTATAACCTTGATAACATATTGACCGTGTTTGTAACATCTACTGGAACATTGACAACATTACCATTTATTTTAAATTGTTTTCCTCTGGGGGCTTGCTTTATTTTTTGAAATGCTAACCTGGGTGCAAGAGGTCTGCATTCCAATTCATTAAGATCAAAAAGTCTGGTTTCTCTGGGAATTTCATTCCATTCCACTGTTTATGCTCAGCAGTCTCAATTTCTTGCTGTTGTCTGTTATATTATTTTTTCTATTTAATTGTTCCTGTTTATGCTCAGGAGTTTCATTTTCTTGCTATTGTCTGTCATTGTTTTTGCCTATATAATATTTCCTGTTTATGCTCAGGAGTTTCAATTTCTAGTTGTTGCCTATAATATTGTTTTTGTCTATTTAATCTTTCCTGTTTATGCTCAGGAGTTTCAACTTCTAGTTGTTGCCTGTCATATTGTTTTTTCTTCTTCAGCCTTTCCTGCTTATATGCTCAGGAGTTTCAATTTCTAGTTGTTGCCCGTTATATTGTTTTTGCTTCTTCAGCCTTTCCCATTTATGCGCACGAGTTTCAACTTCTAGTTGTTGCCTGTCGTATTGTTTTTGCTTCTTCTGCCTTTCTTGTTTATGCTCAGGAGTTTAAATTTCTAGTTGTTGCCTGTCATATTGTTTTTGCTTCGTCAGCCTTTCCTACTTATGCTCAGGAGTTTCAACTTCTAGTTGTTGCCTGTCATATTGTTTTTGCTTCTTCAGTTCCTGTTTATGCTCAGGAGTTTCAATTTCTAGTTGTTGCCTGTTATATTGTTTTTGCTTCTTCTGCCTTTCCTGCTTATGCTCAAGAGTTTCAATTTCTAGTTGTTGCCTACAATATTGTTTTTGCTTCCGCAGCCTTTCCTGCTTATGCTCAGCAGTTTTTGTTTTTTTGTCGTTCCATATATATTGCTTTTTCTTAGCAAGTGTGTTCGCTCTACATTCTGGAGTCTCGTTTTCTTTTATTATATTCACGTCGCTTAGACAACCTTTTTTCTTTACAGTCTGTGGTTTCATTTTCTTGTAATTTTTTAGATTCACATTTTCTAGATAATTTTTTTCATTAGATGCAGCATGTTCTTGTTCACTTTCAAGAGATCTATTCAAACAAATGTTAACTCCTTTAATTTCAAAAGGTTGAGTTGAAACCTTCTGAAAATATATTGTCAGATTTTGAATACCTTCAAAACTGTTATTAAAACACATTTTCCAAATGAATTTGGCATACCATACATATCCCTTGAGTGTGAATAAAATATTTTAAATTTTAATTCAAATTCTTTTAAAATTGCCACTGTATTGCAACCAATAGTAAGTAGAGCATAATTATAATTTAATTGAGAACATAAGAATATTTTGTTAAATGCATTTTCCAGAGTAAAAAATGGTTCGTTATTACATGTCATATATAAAGACTTCACCAGCAAATGAGGGGATTGTAAATTTTATCTTCAACTTCAACCAATTAGCTTCAACCAATAGCAGTATTCAAATAAGAGGAATCCCAAGTGCAGTAATGCTTTTTTCTTGATTATTTATTATTGCCATTAACGACATTGCTACACATTGTTTGCCGGCATTCAATCCAAATCTATAGCTTCCTTGGCTAAAGTCAGCACATACAGTTTTATTTGCATCAATGATGTCATATAAAGTAGGCCCTGGATTTTCTTCCACATCATTTGATAGTCTTAATAGCAGTGGTACATACACATGGTGGTAACACAGCATTTTAACTAACCAATCTACAGTTTCATTTGAATTTTTATATTGTTCGGTTAAATGTTTCAAAGTTGGCAAATAAAACACATTCATGTAAAATAATATCAGCATTGTATCATTATTAGGGACCCCGTAATGGAGCGATAAGCTCTGTGGGGTATCCCTGCTACTCAATGTGGCAAAGCTTGTAAATAAAAAAAAATGTATTCCAGAATTCACCTTTCATGTGACAAGCATTTTCTCTCTGTTTAAGAAAATTAACATGTGAAGCAACTCTTGATCGATATTGTTCAATAGTAACCCCCATATTTGTAGTTCAATGTTGGTGTATTAATGAAAAGTTATAACAAGTCAATATCAATAGTTTTTCTGACTACCATAGCAATAGTCAATGTAGTTTTTCTGACTACTATAGCAATAGTCAATGTAGTTTTTGTGACAACTATAGCAATAGTCAATGTATTTTTTGCATAACTACCATAGCAATTATAGTCAATGTAGTTTTTGTGACAACTATAGCAATAGTCAATGTATTTTTTGTGACTACTCTAGCAATTGTCAAGGTAGTTTTTGTGACTACTATAGCAACAGTCAATAATATATCGAGCACAACCACTCGTATTTCAATTGAGCGTGAACCTATACAACTTGTACGATTACACGCGAGCACCTGACGGAAATTGAGTCAGTGCAAACACAACGGTTCCTGTGAGAATAAACCTCACAAATATACAGCACGTTGTCACCTGAAAGACATAAAGGGATAAGCTTTAGCTATATTTATAAAAATTATCTACGAAACCAGAAGACATGACATTTTAATAAAACCGAGAAATCTGTGCTGTAAAAAATACACGCTACCGTCACTTCATTAGAACCTTAAATGAAAATGTATGTCTTAAAGATCATATTTACTCACCCTGAATGTCGAAAGACCGGAAAGAATCCTTATATTTTCGACAAATCTGATGAATTTAGAATTCACTGTCGCATCAATCGCACGTGGTCTATCCGTAAACATCCACCAATCTCCGTAAGAGCTTCGTGTCATGACTGACGAGAAAGAAATCAAGAAAGAAAGAAATTGATAAACCCTTGATAAATCCAGTTGACACAAAAAGCGCCTCCAAATGTTATTGACTATTCAAAAAAGCCTATCAGAAAAAAAAACAATCATACCATTAACAGTGTACGCAATATTTGTCTAAGCGCAATATTTTATATTTACGCTTTTTACTGCGTTAAAGTGGCGCTCCGATGAAAATTCACCCCCGTTTTTTAGATTTTCTTTAGCATAGAATAGTATTTCAGGGTCGAAAGTGATATCGATGTAAAAAAACCACTAAAAAATGGTATTTTGAAGTAAGTATTTTGAGCTCTGAAATCACTACTATTTAGGCCACCATTTAGGCCACCATTACTGAGAACGTGTTCCAAGTGAGCCCGCAATTTCAAAAGGTAATATTGTTTGTGACGTCAGATTCTCAACGCTACGCCTAAATTTCAGTCGAGGTTACTTGTTTTCTTCGAGAAGTAGATGAAATGTTCAGCCTTTCAGACGAAGAATTTGTAAAAACGACCTTGACTTACTTGAAGAATTAGCCATGTGGAGTCTTCGCGTTGAGAATCTGACGTCATGACTTCGTTACGCTGGTCAGGAACATGATCGATTAATGGCGGACGTAACAACTACAGATTCGGAGTCAGAAAAATAATACTTGCAATCGTCGAAACGCAAAACGGTTTCGAACGAGTAATATTTAGCAGCTCTGCTTTATATATACGTAAAAATATCGATAGGTAAAAATATGATCGCACAGTACCCGATTACTTTTGATGTTATAGGTATCGATGGTATCGATTACTCAAACGATTACTGTGACGTCACACCTGTATCAGTATGCTATTGCTTATATAGGTTGTTAGAATGTTGAAAAACATCGTTGCACAACAAGCACTTCGACTTTGTTTCATCTGGAAACTTTTCAAAATAGTTCCAAACAAGACTACGCGTTGCAGTTGATGAACTTGCCATCATTGTTGATGTGAAAGACAATGTGAAAGACGAGAAAATAAGAAAAAGTCCAAAAGGAACGCAGGCTCAAGTAACCGAAAGCATGTTCGATACCAGTTCCAGTATCGATTACTCGCGTTAGTGGCTTGGTATCGACGGTATCGATTACCGAGTAATCGGTAATCGCCCACCACTATTTAAAGGTCAACTATACCTTTTGAGGTTCTATTTTACTCCGAAAGAGATATCTAACTTTGTAAAAGTAAAGAAAAAAAATAAATTTCATGATATAGCACAGGATTTATTGAGGAGTATTTCTTCGGATCTCTTGTTGCACGACCGCGTTTTGAGAAGAATGGCACTATTACCGGTGTGACATCATACTGATAATAGGTTTATTGAACAAAATAATATTCCAGTGCTAAGAGTAAACAGTATTCCAAATTTTACTAAATTAAAACCATAATATACAGTATTTTCTCGCCGTTTCATACCCGTACGACATCACATACCGGTAGTACCAGGCTTTCTTCCGACGCGGTCGTTGTTCAAATAAGTTTAGCAAAAGGGCTGAAAACTCGATCTTTAACAGATCATAAAAGCGGAACCGAGTAACCAATTTCAATTATTTCTTCGGTTTTGAATTGAACTTTTCGAATTCTAACGAAAAATAGAATAACCTCAAAATACCGTTACAATTTTTTAGCGAATGTGTGATCTACAGTAAGTACAGTTGACACCAAACATTCAAGGAAAAATGGAAAAAAGTTCGATTTATTGGGAGTTTGTTTCGTTAAATGATCTAAAATTACATGGATAAATCAGTGTTTAACTTTTAATACATATTTCAACTCCATATTCAAAAAGCCTGGTTTTCATATTTATTATATATATGACAAAATTACTGGATTCTGATTGGCTGAGAGGAGTGCAATAAAATCATTTATTATATGACAATGACGTAATTCTTCCATATAAGGGCACGAGAACAGAACAAATACCAGGCCGTATTGCATGGTAAAATCCGTATTTCTCCTCTTCTGAACAGAACAAAAATACGGATTTTTTTGCGGCTTTAAACCAAAGCCTAAAATGGCGGATGCGAACTGTCTTTTTAATTTTGAAAATGTAAGTACAGACATGAACGACGCCTTATTATTTTCGTTAAACTCTGACGACTTTGACGATGAATATCTCAAAGCAATGGACAGTTTAACAGAAACAACGTCTGACAACGTATCACAAACAAACGAGGAAATGAAATAAATACAAACTTATTCAATTTCTGCAAGTAGTCATATAATAAAAACCTCATTGAATGGTGCAATAAATGAAAAGAGAGAAGACACTGGGAACAAGTTTGACAATAAATTCAAAATGGTGGCCTATTCTGCAATGGAAAGTTTTCACTTTTCCACAACGACTTGTGGTACACTATTAATTAAAGTGCCCCTCACCTCAAATTTTTTTATCGTCTTATTTGGAAGAACTTTTAAAATGATAAAGTAACTTCTTTTGAAGATTTTCACTTCTTCGCTTTCTTTGTGAGATATATCAGTTTGTTCGATATGCAAATATCTGGAATTTCGTCACACATGCATAATGAGTTATCAGAGAATGTTATATATCTTTGCGTTCATGAAATAAAAACACTAAAGTGTGAATAACACGTGTGTGCGTTTCTCCCACAATAACCAAACTTCTTGATTTTAATGGATTTCGTTCGAGAATGAAAGATTTCACACATTTTTCACACATTTCTCCAATAAGTCATTTTGCATGTGTGACGAAATTCCAGACATTTGCATATCAAACAAACTGATATATCTCAAAAAGAAAGCAAAGAAACGAAAATCTTCAAAATAAGTTACTTTATCATTTTAAAAGTTCTTCCAAACAAGACAATAAAACATTTTGAGGTTATGGGCACTTTAAAAATTCCATGTAAATATTTTGAAATGAGTACAAAGAACACCAAGAGTGAAAATGTTTGTTGTCAACTAATGAAACAAGACGTTTTTAAAGACTGGGAAGAAGATGAAGCGTACGTGTCGTAATTTTGTTATGCATATAATAAATGAGTAATCGTATGATTTTGCTCGTGAAATTAAGGATTTACACTGCTCGTGATATTTGAAAATTGTGCCAAATTGCACTCGCCTGACGGCTCGTGCAATTTTGGCACAATTTTCAAATATCACTCGTCACGATTACCTATACATATGAATCGCCACGATTGCTCAAAAGTCAAAAATGAATTCGACGATCGCAGCGATTAAACGGAAACCACAATCACAATTGTCACGATAGCCGAGAAAGAACATTATCCATCTTAGCGATCGTTTAAAAGTTAAAGGGGCTATGTCACGATTTGCCTGGTTACTCAGCTAAGCGTACTTGTTGATTTTTTTGTTCAAGATAGTATACGGCAATCGTGGTCTTCCAGCTCCTTCTCGTTTCCCACCACGATTAGACATTACATTGTTATTACGCTTTACTTATAACTCGTCCAAAAATAACCCACCTACATGAAAATAACAAATACTAATCGAATAAATCGTTGAGCTTTCGCTTCGCTTTGATTTTGGATTCCGAATCAAAAATCAAAAAGTACGCTTAGCTGAGTAACCAGGCAGATCGTGACATAGCCCCTTTAATATCTAATCTATATATATTATTATTTCGCACACACACACACATTGTGTTTGTTTCTCATTTGTGAACTTTTCTTGCAGTGTAAATAAAAAGATAAACTGATGATAGTCATGATACTGGTTTATCTTACGGTATACCGTGACAACGGTATACCGGTATAGCGTCAGAACCAATACCACCATACCGGTATCAACTAAATATCATGAATAACTAAAAATACCGGTATACCGCCCAACTTTAGTAACACTCTATTGTAAATATCACAGGACAGCATATAATTATTTTAAATTCACTTCGTTGGAATGTTTAACCGAGTTGCAAAGGTAACCCAATGAAGGCATTTCGTTGTTTAAAAGACAAGAAATTTCTTCTAAGTTCTTTCCCTTTTTCTCTATGTTTTCAGCTTTTGTCCAAGACATATCTAACTCAAGTTTATAACTGGCAAGGAACGGATGTGGACATGAATTTCCCCATTCCTATAAACACAAACAAACAGTTAAATTAAAAATACATTTTAGATAATTGTCAAAAATTGCTAGAAGAGACTACGAATTCATGCAACGAGCAACACACTGGGCATTTCTCAATTATTCTATGACTTTTAGTGTTGACGTTACTTTGATCATTAAAAGTGTCAATACTGGGTTTGGGGATTTTACATATATTTGTGATCTTTGGAATCTCTGGAGATAAATTGGAAAAGATCTTCATTCCGTTATATCCAAAAGCGCACTTTAAGCGATTTCTACGATTTTTCGTTTTTATTAATTTTAAGCATCTTCCTCCTATCTATTGATATACATGTACTTTTGCGCTATAGGTGTGCAAACTCCCGTTTTTCAGCTCCCGCTCCGGCCGCTTTACAGCCATGATATACGGCCTCTGGCTTGCTGGGGATAAAGTCCAACCGCATATTATTCGCATCAAATTTGTCCCCAGGGTTTCCCCCGGTGAAAGCCGTAAAACTGTCAAGCAACTCAACTCAAGCAAATGCGATGCTACAACTAGGAATGCCAGAAATGAGGAAAACTTTACAGAACCGAATAAGTTATGCTACTACAAAATACAAATAACGAAATACAAGTGTAAATTGCCAAGGGTTTTTAAAACTTCTTATAATTAAATTTAATGAACGCTAAGTCACCGATGTTGCGCAACGCTTCTTTGAGATGCCAGTGTTCCCCATCAACGAAAAGATCGCTAAGAAGTGACAGAGAACGGTGGACCAGAAGGATACGAGAGAGCTAGACGCGCGTCAAAGCAGGCCATTCGTTTTTGTGGCGATACCAATAATCCAATAATTCCTGAGTACTGTATTAACTTTGCCGTCTCTTTTATTTTGGCTGTTTGCAGTAGCTGAATTAATGGTTTGACTCAACAGACAAGACTTCAGATCATATGTGCACATTGTGCAAATTCAGTGTTGCCATTATTTGTGAACAAAGCTTCGTCGAAATTGTCATACTTTTTGTCATTCTTACTTTCCAGCCGGAGCGGGAAGAAAACAAACCAACTCCGGCTCCGGCCTGTCTGCACAAAAAACGCCGGAGCTCCGGCAGCGCTCCGGCACTCAGCACTATTTTGCGCTGCGTGAATAATATTTTTCTGAAGTTGTGCCTAAGGGTCAGCCTGCCCCCCGAGCTACCCTGAGTACGAAAGCCGACGAGGGAGTTCAGACTTCAGCCGACAATTCATACACACGGAAAGTATAATGCCATGTTGTAAATCCAGAAAACCAGCAATTTCAGAATTTGTGAAACCCTGTAGAAAGTAATTACTAATCATGTCATCGTATCTATATATCCTGTCTCCCGTCTTTGATCAATGCAAGTGTATAAACCGGTGGAAATACGATCAGATACCAGAGTTCAGAGTTCAGAGTTCAGACTTCAGACTTCAGAGTTCAGACTTCAGACAAATTTCTTATTTGCTGTCTTTTTATCTTCCTTGTACGGGTTATGTTTCGGTTTCGGCTACATACTAATTATTGTTATTAAACCTCCAAAGTGCTAAAAGTTTATATGCGAAATACCGATAATAAGCGTTATTTTTTATACTGCAGGTGCCTTTATTTACTCGTCCTCATGAACTCGCTATGTCGCTCAATGTGTGTTCCACCAATTTACACACCTGCATTGATCAAAGATGGGAGACAGGATAGAGATGACTTGATTAGTAATAGACCTTTCCGCACGGCAACTAGCACTTATCCGTGTCGCCTTTCGATAAGCTGTTAAATAAGTTCGGACAACACACAGCCAATCAAAAGGAGACACGCATGAGTGGTTAAGGGTTTCACAAATTCTGAAATTGCTGGTTTTCTGGCTTTACAACATGGTATTATACTTTCCGTGCGTATGAATTGTCTGAAGTCTGAACTCTGAAGTCCCTCGCCGGCTTTCGTACCTGGGTGAGTCAACTTTGCATTCATTTTATTTAGTCTCGACAGCGAGCGCTTACATGGAGAATTTCACACTTGTCTCGGGTGGTAGGATCACCCTGGGGGTAGGGTGACCATTCTTTGTAAAGAGGGTGACCCTAGGGGGCGAGATAAAGGCGAGCTAACTTTTCTCCATGTAAACACTTTTGCTCGGCTACCCGAGACAACTTTTGACGCCGGATCATGCGCAGTACCATAATTCAAACCCAGGCTTCCTCGATTGTGGTATGACAAAATGGCGACCGAAATTAACATTCTCGTCGCAAATGAAACAGCAGAAAACACTCGAAAAAAAATGGTCTTGGAGTCAAGAAATGGTCAAATCATTGATTAGAAGCCTTGAGAAAAGTTGCCTCGGGGCGTAGGGTGTCCCTCTTACCCGAGCTCTTGCAAAATATAAATAGCGCCTAAGTGGCATCATTAAGTGGCATCATTTTGTTTTATAATGGCTATAAGCATCAATTTACTGTACATACCGTGGGTGATATCATTGAGAAGTAAGATGTCCCATCAGCACGGCGATACAAATGGTACAATTTCCCAGGAATTTTTTTAAAGTTACAAGCGGCATGATGCAGGAGAGCGTCTTCTTTTGCTTCTTCAAGAACTTTTATTGCCTGAAAGAATATTATCGTACTTATAGTACACCCATTGTTTTGATATGCAATAATAATAATAATATTTAATACTTGTTTCGCGCAAATTAATATCTGAATATAACGTTACAATATATTATTATGTAGCGTTTATAGATTACATAATGAATTTTACATATAAGTGGTTATGACGCAGAATGTATAAATGACATTCCTTTAGTTAAGACCAAGTTATGTATCATTAAAGGGATACTCCGGCCAAAATACAAATGCAGTTCATATGAAAGATCTTACTGACTTTAGTTTATTTCCAAAGTTTCAGCATTCCTATCAATTTAGTTAAGAAGATATGGCTAGTTGAAGTTGGAAATTTGAGGAGTTTGACGCCATATTGGTTTTGCGAATATGACGTCATTGAGTGATTCTTTATCGGCAGTGGAGTTGTTTCGATGGCAATCACATAGTGATAGCTGTTGTGAATACTGTTTGGACGAAAATTAGTCGAAATAAACTATTTAGTTCCTCATTGCAGGAAAGTAGAGGAGCTTCTTAGGCATAATACAAGATAGCATCACTCAGTGACGTCATATTTGAGAAACAAAATGGCGTCGAAATTGGACAAACTCTCCAACTTCAACTAGCCATATCTTCTTAACTAAATTGATAGGAATGCTGAAACTTTGGAAATCAACTAAAGTCAGTAAGATCTTTCATATGAACTACATTTGTATTTTGGCCGGAGTGTCCCTTTAAAGTGTTCTCCATTCTGGCTCTGGGTTGTCTATATCTAGTCGAGGTTCTCCATTCCGACTATGTTGAATGAGCGCTCTTCTCCATTCTGACCATATTCGTGTACGCTGTTCTCTCTGTTCGCGCACTTGGTGTGATGTACCTCGGCATGTTACATATACTAATTTACGCTACTAAATATACAATAAATAATGAGGAAACTTACATTGAGCTAAAAATATCCATATGTAAATTCCTGATGTGACAATACTGTAAACCTTATGAACTAATACTATTTATGGCTGGTTTCCACTCGGAAAATTTTCCTCTGGACAGGAACGGAGAGGAATGTTTCCTTTGTATTAAAGTCATTAGTTCTGACCGAGAGATCACAAGACAAAAGAAACTTTCCTGTCCTTTCCTGTCCTGAGGGAAATTTTCCTGAGTGGAAACCAGCCTTAAGATCTAAACTGTTTATATAACAAAGGAAAATATTCATAACTATTCTTCATGCTAAGAACCTAATTTACTAAAATCAAATTCTTATTTAAAAACTGGTAATAATGCTAAAGGTCATATGCTTCACAAAATAAATATGTCTTTAGAACTAGTCAGTTGAAACGTTTAAAATCCTTTTCTGCTCTAATGTAACTTTTATTTATTTTTATTTATTTATTTAACCATTTTAGACACGGTGGCTTATCAACCAGTATAAAAATACAAGTAAAAATATAATAAATGGTTGCTTTTCATAAGGCCGTGTGAGTATATATACAAGAAATATTGATAAATATTGATAAAATAAGCTAAAATTTAAAATCTTCTTGGATAACGACCTTAAACCGTAGGCCCTCGGAACCCTTATCAATTGGGCTTTTAGCCTGTTTGGGTATTCCGTTCACCAAAGAGTGATAAATCTAATAAACTAAACTAAACTAAACTAAACTACATCTAGGAATCGTAATCTAAAAACTATGATGATAAGAAATTGTTTCATTTATTATTTGAGAGTAAAATTAATTTTTTATCATTAGGGAGACAATTCCACGCCTTTGCAGCCGTGTAGCTAAAGCTTCTTTTCATGGCATTTGTGTTAGGTTTTGACAACATCAACACCAGGTCATTACTTCTAAGATTATACATCTCACGTCTTGCAAAAGGAACATATTCGAAATAGATTCAGGGCATTGCTTTTTAATGACACTTTCCATGTACGAAGTTATTTTGGACATCCTTCGTTTATGGAGAGGATCGCATCCTAATTTATTTAAGACCTCTTCAGATCTTACTTCATAATCATCACCAGTTATAACTCTTCCATCCCTGTTTTATAATTTTTGTAATTTTTCTTGAAGTGTTTTACTGCAATTTCCCCATACCAACTTGATAACTTGCTCCAAAGCACTGGTGCTACAACAGTAAACGATCTGTCCCAAGAGTCTTTTTGGTCTCTGTAGCAAGTTCCAGTGGAATCGACGATATACAATGTTGGAATGGACGACGTACAATGTTCTTTGAATGATTTGAGTCTGGAAGATTGGTGTTTAATGTCATTCTGTCCAGGTTGTCGTTTTAGTTAACATTAATAACAATTTTACACCATCTAGTTTTAAGTTTGTTTTTAATATATGCATAGTTGAGTGATTTACTGATTTGACTTTTGAGCTTGAAGCTCCAATTGTTTTTTATTTTTGCTGTACAAGCTGTCTTATAAAGTTGTTTATATATTAACCTGCAAACTACCGAATGCTAGTCAATGTGAACGTCTAATCAAGAGCTCGCTGATTTCTGAGTTTAAAAACTCATTGGAAAGGTCATCATAAATTGTTACCAATGTGTTAATTGTTCTGGCACTTGTCATTATCTTGGATATTAATGTTTATTATTTTGGATATTAATTATTTGTTTATTATCTTGGATATTAACGTATCCCTCGAGTCTGACCCAGTCTATCACTGAATTTGGTCGCCATGTTGGATACGTTATCTGGCAGGGTCGTGGCTAGATGGTACCCTCGCAGTTGAGTTTGAGTTCGCAGTTAGTTGAAGACTGCGATTAAGGTTGGAGTGGGGTTAGGGCTTCGGTTAGGATTAGGGTTAGGATTAGATTGGGGATTCGGGTTTAATTTAGATATATGTTTACGTCACGATCCTCAACTGCGAGGGTACCATCTAGACCATCTGGCAGAGGCTTATTTTCTTTATCTCTTCCCGTCATTCCGTGCGCGCCTCCACTTTCCTCCCGCTACGCCTTTTCTAATAAAATATATAAGCCTCTGCGGAGGAGAGAGTAAACGGGAAAGGAATTGAGCAAAAAATAAACAATGAATGAGCAAGCAAGGAAACAAACAAAAACAGTGAACGCAGAGATCGAATTAATTAGGTGGCTGCCTAATTATGACCGCGAAATTGAAAAAAAAAACGAATACCGATACCGAAAAAAATATATACCGATATATCGATATTTCACTACAATAGAAACTTAATGTGTTATTTTCCGCTAAACGACAAAAATGTCGCAGGTTTTCCAAAAAAGTTCGCATTTTTTCGTAGTGTAAATCTGGCTTTATTTCTGATAATACAACCTGTTTCGCAGCCAGATAAACCCGTGTTTTCCCGTTGCAGCAAAGTTTACAAAAATAACATCCAATTGAGATAAAAATACTAACAATACAAAACTAAAATCACAGGAGTCACTGTCTGATGATTTGGCTCACACGAGAGCATAATTGTAAACATAAGGACGAAACAAAAGACAAAACAAAGGAGTGAAGTCAAGCCTACGACATAAAGATGGACATAATCATAAGAAGCATAAGAAGCATAAGACAAGCATAAGAAGCATAAGGCAAGAGCTAAACAAAAGAGCAAACAAAGAAATATTCTTGTTGTTTTATCTTCGTACGTCCCAGAGCAAAAGTCATGCTTTGTTTTCGTTGCTTATGCTTATGTCGCTGAAAAAGGCTTAACGTAACACGAATACACGAGTCAATTTTAAGGACAATTTTAAAGGCAACTTGTCATCGCAATACCGCGATACGACGTTTGTAATAACCGAAACGTAATACTGTAGTACCGAAATTTTACCGATAGTATCGAATATTTCGATATTATCGATATATGGATATTTGAAAATTGAAATACTGAGTAATCGGTATTTGAAAAACCCGATAATTATCGATATATCGATATACCGCATCAGCAATGGTTGCTAATTTGGCGGGAAATTTGATAGGTACTTACCATATATGGAAGAGCACATACATTGCCCTAACGAGCATATACGTTGCCCTGACGAGCAAATACATTTCCCTCGTACCAGCCTCCTAGTTAACTGGTTTGTAACCGAGCCCAAAACAACAAAGGTCCTAACCCTAACCCCCGCCTAATGACTCCCTCTGACCCCACGGCTGTGTTTGATAAAGTCTTTTATAAATAGCTAACGTAGTTTTCTTTAAAAGAGTAGATTTTCAAACGTGGCCAAAATATAATTTTCGTAATAAGGATTGATGTCGACTATGTTTGGGATGAGCTACTAGAGCCCTACCAAGATGAGCCACTAGCAGACGAGCAGTGCATAGCGGATTATCAGAGAAGACAAATAAAAAATTGAAACAGACGAGCAGATGCTGCATCGCCTCAGACGGGATGAACCCGAAGAGACTTGCTAAGTCGACAAATCTCAGACAATCGAAACATAATATAATTCATTTCTAGATCCAAATACTGAACATAAAAGTTGAGAATGTTGAAGTACCTATCAAGAAGTAAATGTAATGGTTTATGTAATGGTCCGTCATTTGAGATCCGGATGTATCATGTGATATAATTTGTACAGCTATAAGCATGTTACTGCAATGCATTAGTTACAAACAGCAATCTGTTATAAACAGAATTAATAAACATTAATATTTTTGCATGTGCAGCATAACATATGAAATAACAAAAGAATATCAAGAACGTTTTCTAAAATCAAATGAGTACAGTACCTGTTGTTGTAAATGACGAATTTGTTCAGCAATGACCAACAATTTATTTGTTGCAGCACATCTAACAAATTGATCAGCCTGTTGAACTTGTTGAGCTAGTGCAACAATATCTGTTGGATCTGAAACACGATGCACAGTTCTAGGATCCACTAATTGTGAACTTACATCTTGTGAATGGGGCACAATACAAGCAACATCTAAAAGTCAGATATATGTAAAACTGAATGAGAAACTAACACCAATATCAGTGCCGTAGCAAGCTCAAAAGGATTGTGGTGGAGGGGCAATAATTAACAATTAAGGATGGTAATCATTAACCCTCGCTCACTGGTCAGTTGCAAGGGGGGTTCAGAATTTATCTAGGGTGGAGCTTATATGGTGATTTTTTACATGAAAAAACAAGACAAGGTGCAAGGGGGGTAAAAAAACGACTTTGTTGACAAATATGTTTTTATAAATCTGGGAGGAATTTTGCAGAAAATTAATTTTCAATAATGAGCAATATTAATAATTTGTTAACAACAATACGTTAAATGTAATGCAGCTAAAAACAATGTAAAGGAATTCATAGGAAACCCTAAAAGACTAGCCACTTTTTAACAGTTTTAAAGATATATACCTGTATACATTGTACATGGCACAAAATGATAATACATGTACCGTACAGTACTGTAGTTCTCAGTAGTTTGCTGTATCTGAGGTATATTATTTAATTTTGAGACAGGAGTAGAGGCACACACAATGTTTTAATGACGTTTCTGTGAATTTTTTAATTATATATTGTGAACATTTTTCAATTCTTATTTCACAAATTATTGGGGGATGCCCTGTAATATTAAAAAATATATCCTCAATGTGTACTCTATGATTACAGTACTAGCGCTTACAATATACTAGCGTTTCCTCCACCGACATTGCAGCTGGCGACATTGATGGCGACATTGATGGCGATTGGCAACGCTGTAGCGATCTATTTTTAGGAGCTGTCAATGACCATATTCCATCCAGAAGGCGCAACACTCTGCCGTGGTTCGACAGCGAAGTTAAACACCTTCTGAAGAAAAAAGAGACTGGCAGGAGAAAAGCAAAAAAAGATCCTCGCCCCAATGTTTTGGAGAAGTTCTGCAAGCTCCGACGTTTGTCTAAATTACTTATATCAACCAAACGCAAAGAATTCTATCAATCCCTGCCTGGTCTAATGAAATCCAGTAATAAGAGATTTTGGTCAGTATTTAAATCAGTATCAAAGCAATCAAGCGTACCGAATAAAATGGTCTGGACACGTGACGATGTCACTGGTGCAGCCGATAATCCTGTCGATGTCGCAAACCTTCTGAACAACTACTTCAACTCCATGTTCAAGCCACCACTCACCAGGGACGAATATGAAAATCACCTACCAACTACTACAACTTCCTGTACGCCGTTAAGCGATATATCTATTTCACCAGATAATGTACGTGACATTCTTCTTTCACTCATGGATGTTAACAAAGCAACAGGCCCTGACAAGATCCCGGTCAGGTTACTGAGAAACTGTGCACCTTACATATGTTCATCCCTTTGTGCTTTGTTCAACAAATGTCTGACCCTTGGGAGGATTCCAGCGGTATGGAAAGTTTCCAACATAATTCCAATTCCCAAGGGCTGGCCTGCAAAACAGGTCTCAAACTACAGGTCTATTTCATTATTATCCATCGCATCGAAGGTTCTCGAACGATGTGTGTACAACAAGCTGTTAGAACACGTCTCTACTCACCTTCACAAACTTCAATTTGGATTCCTAAAGGGAAAGTCCACCACGTCTCAGCTCCTGCGCGTTTTATACATGAAATCGGGGAGTTACTTGATAAGAGAGTTCAAACTGATACTATCTATCTGGATTTTGCCAAAGCCTTTGACAGGGTTGACCATCAGCTGCTTCTCAAAACGTTACGCAACCTTGGCATTTGTGGTAATTTGTTGAAGTGGTTCGAAAACTACCTTGCGAACCGCTATCAGAGGGTCACCGTCCTTGGCGAAACATCACAGCCACTCCGAGTACTACAGGTATCTGCAGGCGTGCCTCAGGGATCGATTCTAGGGCCTTTATTATTCCTCATATCGTGAACGATCTTCCCCAAGTGACCACCACAACATCCGTTTATTTGCTGATGACACTAAATGCTATCGTGCTATTAGAGATGGAAAAGACGGGAAGTGCCTTCAGCGTGACCTTGACAGAATATGCAAGTGGTGCGAAGTATGGCGAATGGATCTTGCAACCAATCCAAGTGCGGTAGTCTCACAGTAACTAGGAACGTTCAGCCTATTCGGACATGCTATCACCTGATGCCTGATGGGCAAATCAGTTAAAACCACGGATGTTCAGAAAGATCTTGGGGTTCTAGTCACACCAGTCCTTAAAGTACATGCAGTATCAGCTAAAGCCAACAAATTGCTGGGTTTTATAAGACGGTCTTCCTTTGATATCCATGACCCACATGTGCGTATTGCACTATACTGCAGCTTTAGTTAGGAGTCATTTTGCATACTGTTCCCAAGTCTGGGCGCCGCAGTCCGTGTCGTTAAACTCAACATCGAAAGAGTCCAACGCCGCGCAACTAAGTTTATTACATCGTTGCCATTCAGATCTGATGTTAACTATAAGGATAGACTAAAAAAACAGGACTGCTACCTCTGTCCTACTGGCACGAGTACCTGGACTTAGTATACCTTTTTAAAGCATTAGTTGGTTCACGTGACTCTTACATTTCTATTAAGTCCTCCAGCCGTGTAACAAGATGTATAAACCGATCAAGTGAATTTGTTTTAAATATCCCTAAAGTAAATAGCGTAACTTTTCAGAACAGTTTCTATTGTGGAACCCCTAGAATATTCAACGCTCTACCATCACATCTGCGAGATGCTAACCTTTCTATTGGACAATTCAAATCTGAACTGCTAAAACATTATCATTATACAACCGAACACGTGTACGATGTCGAAATTCCGCAAACCTTTAAAACCGTATGTGTAAAATGTCACCTGTGTCGTCCCCTATCTAGTCTTCTTGTTAAAATGTGCTGTTAGTTTATTTATTTTTGTCTTAGGGACCCCGTAATGGAGCGATAAGCTCTGTGGGGTATCCCTGCTACTCAATGTAGCAAAGCTTGTACATGTAAATAAATAAATAAATATATATGATGAAATTAAACTGCACAGCATATATAATATAGTTACAAAAAGGTAGCATGTTTAAATTGTTGGGTGCTGTTATGCTCGTTGCATAATACTGTAAATACTCGTAAGACAGAGGTTGTAATAAAATACTGTATATGTTTAACAGGGTTTATCGTAGTTCGCGTTCAATCATTTTCCTTCAGCACACTCTCTCTCTAGCTTCAAAAACATGATCACATGATTCGGTTCAGTCATGATTGACACATGCACTATATTACAAAACATTAAATCTTCAGCACAGGTGCAAAATCAACCCATCGCAGTGATATACAAGTACCTATAGTTATTTGCTTGTAAAGGAAAACAAAAAAATACAAAATGAGCATGTCAGCAATGGTCAGGAACAAGGAGATGTTTCAAGACAGTATTCAAGATTGTTTCAGTATGTACATGTACCGGTACAGGTACTGTAATATAATAATACTGTATATAGACCCTCCACTTGGGAATCCAGCATAATATTGTCCCAGCTTGGGATGATACAATAGTATATTCCTTGGACGTCACCCTACTGGTAATATTTTGTTGAATTCCTCTCGCTCTGGATCTACAAATGATAATTATAGACCCTTTATGAGGGGGATTCAACAAAATATGTTCCCAATTGATATATCATCCTGAGGGGTAATACTTTGTCAAATTCCCTGAGCAAGAGGGTCTACATGCAGTGGAGCCTCGCCATTGCACGCATCGTTATTATAACGTGTGACTTGGTATAACGCGGTTTATCCTTGGACCCCAAAAATTTCACTTTGCCTGGTTATTAGAGACAATTTGAATGATCTTAACAATTGATGAATGTCCTGAATGATCGCGATTATTACGAGATACAGTATAATGACAACGCGGCAGTGCGATTACCGGTACTCTTAACAGACTTCTAACATCAAGTTTCTTCAGTCTCGCATTAATTTTGCATGCATCGCGATGAGAGGGACAGCGAGTTTGATGGCTTCACCAAACTGAAAATTGACCAGATCAGAGCAAGAATGCTAACACTTGACGCAGACTCTGGTGGATTCAACGCAGATGACATGTCTAACTTAGCACTTGAAGTATTTGGTGAATTGTTTTCCACAGAAGAGGTGAACGCATGGCTCTTAGAAGAAAATGAAGCGATTTCTTCTCATATGACAGAGAACGACATCATCAGTAGTGTAGTAGAAGAACCAGTGCCAGAAAGCGACAGCAAAGATGAAGAGGAGGCAGAACAGATCCTGATAGTTTGATACATGTATTCACTATGTAATATTATAACAGATGAATAACATAACAGAAAATGCATGTTGATTTTACTGAAAGTGGATCCAACAGAAAGTGCCTCCAGCAGTATCCAAGCTTGTTCCCGGTACTCTTTCCACAATATTGCACCAGGACCGAGTGGCAAGAGTACTGGGAACAAGATTTGCCCAATAACTCGCAATAACATGCTAATTATCTATAATGCAGTCTCCACTGTGGACCCCAACCACAGTGCTATAGTGAGGCTCCACATACATGTATAATTGATATATTATAGCAAAACCATCTTGAATATTGTCTTGAAAATGTTCCTCCATTGTTATTAGGATCATTTTGAGGTATGGTCACAACAAATCTAGCTCCTCTGAAAGGACAATTATTTACAGTTGTGGTATAATATATGATAAATATTATATTTAAAATAAAATGCTTTATTTTAGAAATAACAGTGCATTTTAATTTCGAATTTTACCACCAACAGTGTATGTGACGTGATTTGGGGAATTAGGCCAACGGAATTGAGGTTTCAGTTTACCGTCTAGTGCTGTGCCCCGGAGAGCCAGAGGCTGGACCACTGCCGCAGAATCAGAATGACAAAAATATGACAATTTCGATTAAAAGATTTGTTCACAAATAATGACAACACTGAATTTGCAGAAAGTGCATATATGATCTGAAGTCTCAGTCCTTGAAACTCCCGAAATTTCAGGTCGGCAAGAAATTGCCGACCTAAAAGCGATAATTCTCAATCTAGGTCGGCAAATATTTTCAAAACAAATAGACAATATCCAAATGAAAATTTAATTTGCTTGCTGCAAATACGCGTATTTATAAACAGCAATTAATTGCAATCAATGCCAATAGCAAACAAAACAACTAACAAAATGTATGAACTCCAATCGAACAGTGCATGTTGTGACCAAATGTTGTGACAGACCGTACACTACTTTATTACCATATACTTTCGCTTAAATCTTGAAGCTCGACTATTTTAACACGTATGTTTACTTTTCAAAGTTTCAAGTATCACGTACTTTCAACAATGAAACTGCAATGTTTACACAAGGAATGAACAATGCCAATGTGACAAATTAAAATACTAACATGTCACTTGTTAGGTTTGTTAGATAAGTAAAGTATCGTATTTTGCCTTAAACATGTTCCTATTTGACAAAAAGATAAATTCGTTTCATAGACGAAGAAGTTTTACTGATCAAAGCCAAATGACTGTGCACCTTTTGTAAATAAACACAAGGGTTTGAAATGTAAACATATGCGATAAAATCGTCTAGCTTCTGCAAGGTTGAACGCAAATGGAATATTAATTTCTAGCAGCCCTCGTCAGAGTATAAAACATCATCGTTGAAAATTCGTATGTGAAAGATGCGTTCGCGGAAAAAAATGCCGAGACGTATTTGAAAGTAGGTCGGCAAAATTTTGCTGACCTAAATCTACACATATCGCTTTGCAGGTCGGCATTTAGGTCAGCATTGCCGAATGCCGACCTGAGTTTCAAGGCCGGACTGAGTCTTGTCTGTTGAGTCAAACCATTTCAGCTACCACAAAAAGCCAAATTAACGGCAAAGTTAATACACAGGAATTATTGGATTATTGGTGTCACCACAAAAGCAAATAGCCTGCTTTGACGCATCTAGCTCTCTTGTATCTTTCTTGTCCACCGTCCTCTGTCACTTCACAATGATCTTTCGTTGACGGGAACATTGTCTCAAATAAGCATTGTGCACTCCTTCCAGGCAACATTATAGTCACTTGGCATTCATTAAATTTAATTATAAGAAGTTTTAAAAACCCTTAGCAATTTACACTTGAACTGTATTTTGTAGTAGCATAACTTATTCGGTTCTATAAAGTTTTCCTCATTTCTGGCATTCCTAGTTGTAGCATTGCATTTGCTTGAGTTGAGTTGCTTGACAGTTTTACGGCTTTCACCGGGAAAAGACCCTGGGGACAAATTTGAGGCGAATAATATCCGGTTGGACTACAACAACTTCCTATATCTCTATTTCACCAGATAATGTACGTGACATTCTTCTTTCTCTGGATGTTCACAAAGCAACAGGTCCTGACAAGATTACCGACCAGGTTACTGAGAAACTGTGCACCTTACATATGTTCATCCCTTTGTGCCAGGTTACTGAGAAACTGCGCACCTTACATATGTTCATCCCTTTGTGCTTTGTTCAACAAATATCTGACACTTGCGAGGATATCCCCAGCAAGCCGGAGCCGGATATCAGAGCTGTAAAGTGGCCAGAGCCGGAGCAGAAACACCAGAGTTTGCACCTCTATTACCGTCCGAGGATTTTCAAAATGTGATGCGGCTTTTGTTCATTATTCATTATTTGAATCCTATTCAATTATCTTGTCCGAAGACATAACAAAATCGACCAATCATCACTTCTCTACTATACAGCCTATACATGCTGTGCAAATGATGTACATGTAAATAGTATATTTGAAAGTCCTGATGTGGAAAATCTACCAATAATGAAAATTATTTTGAATAATCAAAAATTCATGCGGTAGTTTCAAGTCCATGCAGGCGGTGGATGGTAAACTGAAACCTCAATTCCATTGGCCTTATATGCAGGTGATACACAGCTTGAACATCCCAACTTATGATTGGCCAATCATACAGGCTTCCTAAAAGCTTGGGACACATTTATTATTATTGACTCTTTCTTTACGATCTATTTTAACAACGGGAATTCATTTGACTTCGTTAAATCTGTGTAATTTAGTGTGAAATCTGGCGCAGTTGAGGCATTTACAGCGATCGGTTGCGACACTTTTATTATTATGATATATGAGTACTATTTTAATGGACTTGCAACGGGAATCATTCGATTTCGTTAAAATGCTAGAATATTGCCATAAATTAATAAGGCGGGGGGGGGGGGGGGGGGTAGAATTAGGATTGGTGTTGTGTTGAGGATGGGTTCTATTTTACTGATTCCGGCCGTCGCGACCTTCAGGGACAATCACAGACTCCCTTCATAGAGCTACAGAATACAGTATGTGCTGTCTTGCTCATATAAAATTTCACATTTTTCACCCATTTACAGTATTTTACTATTTTGCCAGTACACCGTTAAATTAGAGTTTTCGATTTGTAACATAAACAACCTATTATTAGCAATAATTTCTACTAACCTTTTTCTCCTATTTTCAACTTCTCAAGAACACTCATTTGGTTTTAAATAAAACATAAAAATGATAAAACCAAAATAAAACCATAAATATAAAATATTGTGAATTGGCTTCAATATGAGCCTGAGATCACTACGTCCAGCGTTTGGGATGTATACTTCAAGTAATCACCAGTAATCATTTTAAAGATAGATACTTTACTTTCACTTTTAGCACGTGCAGCAACTGCCAACAAATTAATACTTGTCTTTGTTGTCAAACGGATTTTAGTTCCAATAGAGCCTGGGAGGATTGACAAACTAGAAGCTGCTCAATTCGACATGTCGGACAGTAGCCTGGACAAGGGAGATAGTGAATCCCCGACGCCTTTTGAGCAAAAGATTGTGAAACAAATTGAGGTGCGTATAATTTATAATGAGTATACTCGACAACGATAGTGTAGTCAAAAGTGGGTGAAGTATCATCTACTGTATGTTTCAAAGATGACATCACACAGGCTATTGATAGTAAGTTTAAAATCAACTGTTATTTCCTAACCCTCGCCATTAATAGCCTTCAGTGTTGTCAGTGTTTAATATGTATGTTAATACATTATGATCAGTGACAGTGTGTAAATTTCAGTCAGTGACATATCCAAAACATAGCAAAGCGCACAGCTGACATCTACCTGTACTATCGATGTTTTGTATGAGTTTATCATTAAATCTAATGCTGGTTTTCCATTAGGTGAATTTGTTTACATGAACCATGATACATTTATATTCTATTTGTAATTAATTTGAATAGATTGGTAATTATAGCACTCATAATATTAAAGGTGCTGTGAAGTCCGTTCTGCGCATGTTCATGTTTCTGTTTACATCGTTTGTTTACATTGCATTATATAATTTAGGATCATATAAGATTCTGTTTAATTAAATTAAGTATGATTGTAATTCTGTCATGTCATCAGTCCGGAAAGAAGGAGTCACATAAGATGTGCATGCGCATTGCTGGTCAGTTTTCAATGTGAAACAGGAAATTCGGAACGAAGGAGATGGGTGGGATCGGACTGATGACATGTATGACAGAATTACAATCAAACTTCAACTTACATGTAAGTCTCGTTTAATTATTTGATTCTATCATGTCATCAGTCTACGTCACTACGGAGTCACATGAGATTTCAAAGTCCTGTTCTACGAATGTTTTCATGTTATGAGATTTATTAATTAGTGTAAACAACTGAACATACAAACATTTTTGGTACCTTTAAATGCAGTTAAATGATATTTAACTAAGTTAACAACCAAGAGCGGTTCAGTATAGCGTGATTGGCGGTTAGCGGTCAGCGGTCTCTAGTCTAGCGTGGTATGCAGGCTCAAGTGGACGCCCGCTTGACGTTGGTGAGTATTGTTCAGTGTAGTGTGGTGCAAGAAAGTCGTTGGAGCTTGGAAAATTGTATCCTTGTTCATCAGTAGTGTATTATATACAGGGTTCGAATTAGTTGAGTAAAAATGATGTGCATTCCCCCCACCCCCCCGAAAACTTGATGTCCAAGCTGGCGGCCCTCTCAATATAAGAAAAATAATGGTGCGCAAAAAATTGAATGCCAAAAGGAATTCTAGGCTAGGCATGAGATACTTTCGGTTGCCATTGCTACCTGTTGGTTTAAAAGATTGGAAAGTTGTATATAAAATCACTAAAATGCGCGACAAAGATCAAATTTCGGCCACCATTTTGTGCGGGCAACTCCTGGAAATTGCGCGGGCAACTCCTGGAAATTGCGCGGGCCTGTGCGGGAAAGTGACTCGTTCCCAGGGCACTTTAGAGCAAACACGCAAAATATGGCGTCGCGCGACAATCGTCAATCGATTATGGCTTTTCTTTACAATTTTAATAGCAATTTTTGCATGGCTGCGGAAAATACACACAATTTTTCAACCTTTGGGAAATAGGACTGTTAACTTAACTTATAGTTTGTCAGAACTATTTGTTTGTGTTTAATACTGAGATTATTTGTTTTCTGCACATCGTTTTGAAAAGTGATGTGCAACTTTTACTATTTGGGCCAAAACGATGTGCAAATTGCACATTGCACACCGTTAATTCGAACCCTGATTATATATATATATATATATATATACAGAAAAGGAAAATTTCGAGTGTTGGAATACCAATGATATTACCTATATATATATATATATATATATATATTATATATATATATATATATATATATATATATATATATATATATATATATATATATATATATATATTGTTTTTTATTATAAGTTATAATATTCTTTTTCTCTTGTGTCCCTCAATTTTCCACTGACATAGTCAGTGTGACAGGTGCCTGGAGTTGGGGTATGGGGACTCATGGCTGGGTTGCGGGGATTTGCCGGCCATGAGAGCGGTATTCTATCTGGGGGCTGGCTGTGGAAGTGGAAGCCCTGGATGTCCCAGGCACCCATCCTCCACAAGCGAGGCAGTTGTTAACAAACTTATTGTTTCAAAAGTGCAGTACCAAAATTATTAACAGAAATGTCAACTGGTTTCTCATAAAATATGTTCCAGAGTTAGACCAACCAGCCGATTTCATGATCTCCTTTACAGTATGTTAAGCCTTTTAACCCTGCACTTTGACGTTGATGCTGCTTGGCTGCTATGAGCTGTATACTTTTCCACATCAATGCCTGTTAGTTTTAGCACTAGTTTGATCCATCTAGCTATTATATCTGTATGGTTTTATGAAACTTAATAACAGCTGAGAATGGCCCATTATATTTGATTGTGTTCTCTGTAAATACTCTTTCAAGTGTTCTCTTTCAACTACACAGATCTTCTTGTCATCCTGAAATGGTAGCAAGTCAATTGGTGATGATCCTATAAGATCATAATGATCCTATAAGATCCTGTTTAATTAATGATCCTATAAGATCCTGTTTAATTGATGATTCTATAAGATCCTGTTTAATTGATGATCCTATAAGATCCTGTTTAATTGAAGATGCTATAAGATCCTGTTTAATTAATGATCCTATAAGATCCTGTTTAATTGTTGATCCTATAAGATCCTGTTTAATTAATGATCCTATAACATCCTGTTTAATTGATGATCCTATAACATGTTTAATTGATGATCCTATAACATCTTGTTTAATTGATGATCCTATAACATCTTGTTTAATTGATGATCCTATAACATCTTGTTTAATTGATGATCCTATAAGATCCTGTTTAATTGATGATCCTATAAGATCTTGTTTAATTGATGATGCTATAAGATATTGTTTAATTGATGATCCTATAAGATCCTGTTTAATTGATGATCCTATAAGATCCTGTTTAATTGATGATCCTATAAGATCCTGTTTAGTTGATGATGCTATAAGATCCTGTTTAATTAATGATCCTATAAGATCCTGTTTAATTAATGATCCTATAAGATCCTGTTTAATTGATGATCCTATAAGATCCTGTTTAATTGATGATCCTATAAGATCCTGTTTAGTTGATGATCCTATAAGATCTTGTTTAATTGATGATGCTATAAGATATTGTTTAATTGATGATCCTATAAGATCCTGTTTAATTAATGATCCTATAAGATCCTGTTTAATTAATGATCCTATAAGATCCTGTTTAATTTATGATCCTATAAGGTCCTGTTTAATTGATGATCCTATAAGATCTTGTTTAATTGATGATGCTATAAGGTCCTGTTTAATTGTTGATCCTATAAGATCCTGTTTAATTGATGATGCTATAAGATCTTGTTTAATTGATGATCCTATAAGATCTTGTTTAATTGATGATCCTATAACATCTTGTTTAATTGATGATCCTATAACATCTTGTTTAATTGATGATCCTATAAGATCTTGTTTAATTAATGATCCTATAAGATCTTGTTTAATTGATGATGCTATAAGGTCCTGTTTAATTGTTGATCCTATAAGATCCTGTTTAATTGATGATCCTATAAGATCTTGTTTAATTAATGATCCTATAAGATCCTGTTTAATTGATGATCCTATAAGATCTTGTTTAATTGTTGATCCTATAAGATCCTGTTTAATTGATGATCCTATAACATCCTGTTTAATTGATGATCCTATAAGATCCTGTTTAATTGATGATCCTATAAGCTCCTGTTTAATTGATGATCCTATAAGATCCTGTTGAATTGATGATCCTATAAGATCTTGTTTAATTGATGATGCTATAAGATCCTGTTTAATTGATGATCCTATAAGACCCTGTTTAATTGATGATCCTATAAGATCCTGTTTAATTAATGATTCTACAAGATCCTGTTTAATTGATGATCCTATAAGATCCTGTTTAATTGATGATGCTATAAGATCCTGTTTAATTGATGATCCTATAAGATCCTGTTTAATTGATGATCCTATAAGATCCTGTTTAATTGATGATCCTATAAGATCCTGTTTAATTAATGATCCTATAAGATCCTGTTTAATTGTTGATCCTATAAGATCCTGTTTAATTAATGATCCTATAACATCCTGTTTAATTGATGATCCTATAACATGTTTAATTGATGATCCTATAACATCTTGTTTAATTGATGATCCTATAACATCTTGTTTAATTGATGATCCTATAACATCTTGTTTAATTGATGATCCTATAAGATCCTGTTTAATTGATGATCCTATAAGATCTTGTTTAATTGATGATGCTATAAGATATTGTTTAATTGATGATCCTATAAGATCCTGTTTAATTGATGATCCTATAAGATCCTGTTTAATTGATGATTCTATGAGATCCTGTTTAATTGATGATCCTATAAGATCTTGTTTAATTGATGATGCTATAAGATATTGTTTAATTGATGATCCTATAAGATCCTGTTTAATTGATGATCCTATAACATCCTGTTTAATTGATGATGCTATAAGATCCTGTTTAATTAATGATCCTATAAGATCAGGTTTAATTGTTGATCCTATAAGATCCTGTTTAATTGATGATCCTATAACATCCTGTTTAATTGATGATCCTATAAGATCCTGTTTAATTGATGATCCTATAACATCCTGTTTAATTGATGATCCTATAAGATCCTGTTTAATTGATGATCCTATAACATCCTGTTTAATTGATGATCCTATAAGATCCTGTTTAATTGATGATCCTATCAGCTCCTGTTTAATTGATGATCCTATAAGATCCTGTTGAATTGATGATCCTATAAGATCTTGTTTAATTGATGATGCTATAAGATCCTGTTTAATTGATGATCCTATAATACCCTGTTTAATTGATGATCCTATAAGATCCTGTTTAATTGATGATCCTATAAGATCCTGTTTAATTAATGATCCTATAAGATCCTGTTTAATTGTTGATCCTATAAGATCCTGTTTAATTAATGATCCTATAACATCCTGTTTAATTGATGATCCTATAACATGTTTAATTGATGATCCTATAACATCTTGTTTAATTGATGATCCTATAACATCTTGTTTAATTGATGATCCTATAACATCTTGTTTAATTGATGATCCTATAAGATCCTGTTTAATTGATGATCCTATAAGATCTTGTTTAATTGATGATGCTATAAGATATTGTTTAATTGATGATCCTATAAGATCCTGTTTAATTGATGATCCTATAAGATCCTGTTTAATTGATGATCCTATAAGATCCTGTTTAATTGATGATTCTATAAGATCCTGTTTAATTGATGATCCTATAAGATCTTGTTTAATTGATGATGATGCTATAAGATATTGTTTAATTGATGATCCTATAAGATCCTGTTTAATTGATGATCCTATAAGATCCTGTTTAATTGATGATGCTATAAGATCCTGTTTAATTAATGATCCTATAAGATCCTGTTTAATTGTTGATCCTATAAGATCCTGTTTAATTGATGATCCTATAAGATCCTGTTTAATTGATGATCCTATAAGATCCTGTTTAATTGATGATGCTATAAGATCCTGTTTAATTAATGATCCTATAAGATCCTGTTTAATTGTTGATCCTATAAGATCCTGTTTAATTAATGATCCTATAACATCTTGTTTAATTGATGATCCTATAAGATCCTGTTTAATTGATGATCCTATAAGATCTTGTTTAATTGATGATCCTATAAGATCCTGTTTAGTTGATGATGCTATAAGATCCTGTTTAATTAATGATCCTATAAGATCCTGTTTAATTAATGATCCTATAAGATCCTGTTTAATTAATGATCCTATAAGATCCTGTTTAATTTATGATCCTATAAGGTCCTGTTTAATTGATGATCCTATAAGATCTTGTTTAATTGATGATGCTATAAGGTCCTGTTTAATTGTTGATCCTATAAGATCCTGTTTAATTGATGATGCTATAAGATCTTGTTTAATTGATGATCCTATAACATCTTGTTTAATTGATGATCCTATAACATCTTGTTTAATTGATGATCCTATAACATCTTGTTTAATTGATGATCCTATAAGATCTTGTTTAATTAATGATCCTATTAGATCTTGTTTAATTGATGATGCTATAAGGTCCTGTTTAATTGTTGATCCTATAAGATCCTGTTTAATTGATGATCCTATAAGATCTTGTTTAATTAATGATCCTATAAGATCCTGTTTAATTGATGATCCTATAAGATCTTGTTTAATTGATGATCCTATAAGATCCTGTTTAATTGATGATCCTATAAGATCCTGTTTAATTGATGATCCTATAAGATCCTGTTTAATTGATGATCCTATAAGATCCTGTTTAATTGATGATCCTATAAGATCCTGTTGAATTGATGATCCTATAAGATCTTGTTTAATTGATGATGCTATAAGATCCTGTTTAATTGATGATCCTATAAGACCCTGTTTAATTGATGATCCTATAAGATCCTGTTTAATTAATGATTCTACAAGATCCTGTTTAATTAATGATCCTATAAGATCCTGTTTAATTAATGATCCTATAAGATCCTGTTTAATTGATGATCCTATAAGATCCTGTTTAATTGATGATCCTATAAGATCCTGTTTAATTGATGATCCTATAAGATCCTGTTTAATTAATGATCCTATAAGATCCTGTTTAATTGTTGATCCTATAAGATCCTGTTTAATTAATGATCCTATAACATCCTGTTTAATTGATGATCCTATAACATGTTTAATTGATGATCCTATAACATCTTGTTTAATTGATGATCCTATAACATCTTGTTTAATTGATGATCCTATAACATCTTGTTTAATTGATGATCCTATAAGATCCTGTTTAATTGATGATCCTATAAGATCTTGTTTAATTGATGATGCTATAAGATATTGTTTAATTGATGATCCTATAAGATCCTGTTTAATTGATGATCCTATAAGATCCTGTTTAATTGATGATTCTATAAGATCCTGTTTAATTGATGATCCTATAAGATCTTGTTTAATTGATGATGCTATAAGATATTGTTTAATTGATGATCCTATAAGATCCTGTTTAATTGATGATCCTATAACATCCTGTTTAATTGATGATGCTATAAAATCCTGTTTAATTAATGATCCTATAAGATCCGGTTTAATTGTTGATCCTATAAGATCCTGTTTAATTGATGATCCTATAACATCCTGTTTAATTGATGATCCTATAAGATCCTGTTTAATTGATGATCCTATAACATCCTGTTTAATTGATGATCCTATAAGATCCTGTTTAATTGATGATCCTATAACATCCTGTTTAATTGATGATCCTATAAGATCCTGTTTAATTGATGATCCTATAAGCTCCTGTTTAATTGATGATCCTATAAGATCCTGTTGAATTGATGATCCTATAAGATCTTGTTTAATTGATGATGCTATAAGATCCTGTTTAATTGATGATCCTATAAGACCCTGTTTAATTGATGATCCTATAAGATCCTGTTTAATTAATGATTCTACAAGATCCTGTTTAATTGATGATCCTATAAGATCCTGTTTAATTGATGATGCTATAAGATCCTGTTTAATTGATGATCCTATAAGATCCTGTTTAATTGATGATCCTATAAGATCCTGTTTAATTTATGATCCTATAAGATCCTGTTTAATTAATGATCCTATAAGATCCTGTTTAATTGTTGATCCTATAAGATCCTGTTTAATTAATGATCCTATAACATCCTGTTTAATTGATGATCCTATAACATGTTTAATTGATGATCCTATAACATCTTGTTTAATTGATGATCCTATAACATCTTGTTTAATTGATGATCCTATAACATCTTGTTTAATTGATGATCCTATAAGATCCTGTTTAATTGATGATCCTATAAGATCTTGTTTAATTGATGATGCTATAAGATATTGTTTAATTGATGATCCTATAAGATCCTGTTTAATTGATGATCCTATAAGATCCTGTTTAATTGATGATCCTATAAGATCCTGTTTAATTGATGATTCTATAAGATCCTGTTTAATTGATGATCCTATAAGATCTTGTTTAATTGATGATGCTATAAGATATTGTTTAATTGATGATCCTATAAGATCCTGTTTAATTGATGATCCTATAAGATCCTGTTTAATTGATGATGCTATAAGATCCTGTTTAATTAATGATCCTATAAGATCCTGTTTAATTGTTGATCCTATAAGATCCTGTTTAATTGATGATCCTATAAGATCCTGTTTAATTGATGATCCTATAAGATCCTGTTTAATTGATGATGCTATAAGATCCTGTTTAATTAATGATCCTATAAGATCCTGTTTAATTGTTGATCCTATAAGATCCTGTTTAATTAATGATCCTATAACATCTTGTTTAATTGATGATCCTATAAGATCCTGTTTAATTGATGATCCTATAAGATCTTGTTTAATTGATGATCCTATAAGATCCTGTTTAATTGATGATCCTATAAGATCCTGTTTAATTGATGATTCTATAAGATCCTGTTTAATTGATGATCCTATAAGATCTTGTTTAATTGATGATGCTATAAGATATTGTTTAATTGATGATCCTATAAGATCCTGTTTAATTGATGATCCTATAAGATCCTGTTTAATTGATGATCCTATAAGATCCTGTTTAATTAATGATTCTACAAGATCCTGTTTAATTGATGATCCTATAAGATCCTGTTTAATTGATGATGCTATAAGATCCTGTTTAATTGATGATCCTATAAGATCCTGTTTAATTGATGATCCTATAAGATCCTGTTTAATTGATGATCCTATAAGATCCTGTTTAATTAATGATCCTATAAGATCCTGTTTAATTGTTGATCCTATAAGATCCTGTTTAATTAATGATCCTATAACATCCTGTTTAATTGATGATCCTATAACATGTTTAATTGATGATCCTATAACATCTTGTTTAATTGATGATCCTATAACATCTTGTTTAATTGATGATCCTATAACATCTTGTTTAATTGATGATCCTATAAGATCCTGTTTAATTGATGATCCTATAAGATCTTGTTTAATTGATGATGCTATAAGATATTGTTTAATTGATGATCCTATAAGATCCTGTTTAATTGATGATCCTATAAGATCCTGTTTAATTGATGATTCTATGAGATCCTGTTTAATTGATGATCCTATAAGATCTTGTTTAATTGATGATGCTATAAGATATTGTTTAATTGATGATCCTATAAGATCCTGTTTAATTGATGATCCTATAACATCCTGTTTAATTGATGATGCTATAAGATCCTGTTTAATTAATGATCCTATAAGATCAGGTTTAATTGTTGATCCTATAAGATCCTGTTTAATTGATGATCCTATAACATCCTGTTTAATTGATGATCCTATAAGATCCTGTTTAATTGATGATCCTATAACATCCTGTTTAATTGATGATCCTATAAGATCCTGTTTAATTGATGATCCTATAACATCCTGTTTAATTGATGATCCTATAAGATCCTGTTTAATTGATGATCCTATCAGCTCCTGTTTAATTGATGATCCTATAAGATCCTGTTGAATTGATGATCCTATAAGATCTTGTTTAATTGATGATGCTATAAGATCCTGTTTAATTGATGATCCTATAATACCCTGTTTAATTGATGATCCTATAAGATCCTGTTTAATTGATGATCCTATAAGATCCTGTTTAATTAATGATCCTATAAGATCCTGTTTAATTGTTGATCCTATAAGATCCTGTTTAATTAATGATCCTATAACATCCTGTTTAATTGATGATCCTATAACATGTTTAATTGATGATCCTATAACATCTTGTTTAATTGATGATCCTATAACATCTTGTTTAATTGATGATCCTATAACATCTTGTTTAATTGATGATCCTATAAGATCCTGTTTAATTGATGATCCTATAAGATCTTGTTTAATTGATGATGCTATAAGATATTGTTTAATTGATGATCCTATAAGATCCTGTTTAATTGATGATCCTATAAGATCCTGTTTAATTGATGATCCTATAAGATCCTGTTTAATTGATGATTCTATAAGATCCTGTTTAATTGATGATCCTATAAGATCTTGTTTAATTGATGATGCTATAAGATATTGTTTAATTGATGATCCTATAAGATCCTGTTTAATTGATGATCCTATAAGATCCTGTTTAATTGATGATGCTATAAGATCCTGTTTAATTAATGATCCTATAAGATCCTGTTTAATTGTTGATCCTATAAGATCCTGTTTAATTGATGATCCTATAAGATCCTGTTTAATTGATGATCCTATAAGATCCTGTTTAATTGATGATGCTATAAGATCCTGTTTAATTAATGATCCTATAAGATCCTGTTTAATTGTTGATCCTATAAGATCCTGTTTAATTAATGATCCTATAACATCTTGTTTAATTGATGATCCTATAAGATCCTGTTTAATTGATGATCCTATAAGATCTTGTTTAATTGATGATCCTATAAGATCCTGTTTAGTTGATGATGCTATAAGATCCTGTTTAATTAATGATCCTATAAGATCCTGTTTAATTAATGATCCTATAAGATCCTGTTTAATTAATGATCCTATAAGATCCTGTTTAATTTATGATCCTATAAGGTCCAGTTTAATTGATGATCCTATAAGATCTTGTTTAATTGATGATGCTATAAGGTCCTGTTTAATTGTTGATCCTATAAGATCCTGTTTAATTGATGATGCTATAAGATCTTGTTTAATTGATGATCCTATAACATCTTGTTTAATTGATGATCCTATAACATCTTGTTTAATTGATGATCCTATAACATCTTGTTTAATTGATGATCCTATAAGATCTTGTTTAATTAATGATCCTATTAGATCTTGTTTAATTGATGATGCTATAAGGTCCTGTTTAATTGTTGATCCTATAAGATCCTGTTTAATTGATGATCCTATAAGATCTTGTTTAATTAATGATCCTATAAGATCCTGTTTAATTGATGATCCTATAAGATCTTGTTTAATTGTTGATCCTATAAGATCCTGTTTAATTGATGATCCTATAACATCCTGTTTAATTGATGATCCTATAAGATCCTGTTTAATTGATGATCCTATAAGCTCCTGTTTAATTGATGATCCTATAAGATCCTGTTGAATTGATGATCCTATAAGATCTTGTTTAATTGATGATGCTATAAGATCCTGTTTAATTGATGATCCTATAAGACCCTGTTTAATTGATGATCCTATAAGATCCTGTTTAATTAATGATTCTACAAGATCCTGTTTAATTGATGATCCTATAAGATCCTGTTTAATTGATGATGCTATAAGATCCTGTTTAATTGATGATCCTATAAGATCCTGTTTAATTGATGATCCTATAAGATCCTGTTTAATTGATGATCCTATAAGATCCTGTTTAATTAATGATCCTATAAGATCCTGTTTAATTGTTGATCCTATAAGATCCTGTTTAATTAATGATCCTATAACATCCTGTTTAATTGATGATCCTATAACATGTTTAATTGATGATCCTATAACATCTTGTTTAATTGATGATCCTATAACATCTTGTTTAATTGATGATCCTATAACATCTTGTTTAATTGATGATCCTATAAGATCCTGTTTAATTGATGATCCTATAAGATCTTGTTTAATTGATGATGCTATAAGATATTGTTTAATTGATGATCCTATAAGATCCTGTTTAATTGATGATCCTATAAGATCCTGTTTAATTGATGATTCTATAAGATCCTGTTTAATTGATGATCCTATAAGATCTTGTTTAATTGATGATGCTATAAGATATTGTTTAATTGATGATCCTATAAGATCCTGTTTAATTGATGATCCTATAACATCCTGTTTAATTGATGATGCTATAAAATCCTGTTTAATTAATGATCCTATAAGATCCGGTTTAATTGTTGATCCTATAAGATCCTGTTTAATTGATGATCCTATAACATCCTGTTTAATTGATGATCCTATAAGATCCTGTTTAATTGATGATCCTATAACATCCTGTTTAATTGATGATCCTATAAGATCCTGTTTAATTGATGATCCTATAACATCCTGTTTAATTGATGATCCTATAAGATCCTGTTTAATTGATGATCCTATAAGCTCCTGTTTAATTGATGATCCTATAAGATCCTGTTGAATTGATGATCCTATAAGATCTTGTTTAATTGATGATGCTATAAGATCCTGTTTAATTGATGATCCTATAAGACCCTGTTTAATTGATGATCCTATAAGATCCTGTTTAATTAATGATTCTACAAGATCCTGTTTAATTGATGATCCTATAAGATCCTGTTTAATTGATGATGCTATAAGATCCTGTTTAATTGATGATCCTATAAGATCCTGTTTAATTGATGATCCTATAAGATCCTGTTTAATTTATGATCCTATAAGATCCTGTTTAATTAATGATCCTATAAGATCCTGTTTAATTGTTGATCCTATAAGATCCTGTTTAATTAATGATCCTATAACATCCTGTTTAATTGATGATCCTATAACATGTTTAATTGATGATCCTATAACATCTTGTTTAATTGATGATCCTATAACATCTTGTTTAATTGATGATCCTATAACATCTTGTTTAATTGATGATCCTATAAGATCCTGTTTAATTGATGATCCTATAAGATCTTGTTTAATTGATGATGCTATAAGATATTGTTTAATTGATGATCCTATAAGATCCTGTTTAATTGATGATCCTATAAGATCCTGTTTAATTGATGATCCTATAAGATCCTGTTTAATTGATGATTCTATAAGATCCTGTTTAATTGATGATCCTATAAGATCTTGTTTAATTGATGATGCTATAAGATATTGTTTAATTGATGATCCTATAAGATCCTGTTTTAATTGATGATCCTATAAGATCCTGTTTAATTGATGATGCTATAAGATCCTGTTTAATTAATGATCCTATAAGATCCTGTTTAATTGTTGATCCTATAAGATCCTGTTTAATTGATGATCCTATAAGATCCTGTTTAATTGATGATCCTATAAGATCCTGTTTAATTGATGATGCTATAAGATCCTGTTTAATTAATGATCCTATAAGATCCTGTTTAATTGTTGATCCTATAAGATCCTGTTTAATTAATGATCCTATAACATCTTGTTTAATTGATGATCCTATAAGATCCTGTTTAATTGATGATCCTATAAGATCTTGTTTAATTGATGATCCTATAAGATCCTGTTTAATTGATGATCCTATAAGATCCTGTTTAATTGATGATTCTATAAGATCCTGTTTAATTGATGATCCTATAAGATCTTGTTTAATTGATGATGCTATAAGATATTGTTTAATTGATGATCCTATAAGATCCTGTTTAATTGATGATCCTATAAGATCCTGTTTAATTGATGATGCTATAAGATCCTGTTTAATTAATGATCCTATAAGATCCTGTTTAATTGTTGATCCTATAAGATCCTGTTTAATTGATGATCCTATAACATCCTGTTTAATTGATGATCCTATAAGATCCTGTTTTAATTGATGATCCTATAAGATCCTGTTTTAATTTGGGATCCTATAACATCCTGTTTAATTTTAGATTCTATAAGATCCTGTTTTAGTTTATGATCCTATAAGATCTTGTTTTAATTGATGATCCTATAAGATCCTGTTTTAATTTGGGATCCTATAACATCCTGTTTAATTTTAGATTCTATAAGATCCTGTTTTAGTTTATGATCCTATAAGATCTTGTTTTAATTTAGGATCCTATAAGATCTTGTTTTAATTTAGGATCCTATAAGATCCTGTTTTAATTGATGATCCTATAAGATCCTGTTTTAATTTGGGATCCTATAACATCCTGTTTAATTTTAGATTCTATAAGATCCTGTTTTAATTATTTAGGATCCTATAAGATCCTGTTTTAATTTAGGATCCTATAAGATCCTTTATTAACTTAGGATCCTATACGATCCTGTTTAGTATCCTGTTTTAATTTAGGATCCTATAAGATCCTTTATTAACTTAGGATCCTATACGATCCTGTTTAGTATCCTGTTTTAATTTAGGATCCTATAAGATCCTGTTTTAATTTAGGATCCTATAAGATCCTGTTTTAATTTAGGATCCTGTAAGATCCTGTTTAGGATCCTTTCTTAGTTTAGGATCCTATAAGATCCTGTTTAGTATCCTGTTTTAATTTAGGATCCTATACGATCCTGTTTAGTATCCTGTTTTAATTTAGGATCCTATACGATCCTGTTTAGTATCCTGTTTTAATTTGGGATCATGTTAGATCCTGTTTAGGATCCTTTCTTAGTTCAGGATCCTATACGATCCTGTTTAGTATCATGTTTTAATTTAGGATCCTATACGATCCTGTTTAGTATCCTGTTTTAATTTAGGATCATGTTAGATCCTGTTTAGGATCCTTTCTTAGTTCAGGATCCTATACGATCCTGTTTAGTATCCTGTTTTAATTTAGGATCCTATAAGATCTTGTTTTAATTTAGGATCCTATAAGATCTTGTTTTAATTTAGGATCCTATAAGATCCTGTTTTAATTGATGATCCTATAAGATCCTGTTTTAATTTGGGATCCTATAACATCCTGTTTAATTTTAGATTCTATAAGATCCTGTTTTAATTATTTAGGATCCTATAAGATCCTGTTTTAATTTAGGATCCTATAAGATCCTGTTTTAATTTAGGATCCTATAAGATCCTGTTTTAATTTAGGATCCTGTTTTAATTTAGGATCCTATAAGATCCTTTATTAATTTAGGATCGTATACGATCCTGTTTAGTATCCTGTTTTAATTTAGGATCCTATAAGATCCTGTTTTAATTTAGGATCCTATAAGATCCTGTTTTAATTTAGGATCCTATAAGATCCTGTTTTAATTTAGGATCCTGTTTTAATTTAGGATCCTATAAGATCCTTTATTAATTTAGGATCGTATACGATCCTGTTTAGTATCCTGTTTTAATTTAGGATCCTATAAGATCCTGTTTTAATTTAGGATCCTATAAGATCCTGTTTTAATTTAGGATCCTATAAGATCCTGTTTTAATTTAGGATCCTGTTTTAATTTAGGATCCTATAAGATCCTTTATTAATTTAGGATCGTATACGATCCTGTTTAGTATCCTGTTTTAATTTAGGATCCTATAAGATCCTTTATTAATTTAGGATCCTATACGATCCTGTTTAGTATCCTGTTTTAATTTAGGATCCTATAAGATCCTGTTTTAATTGATGATCCTATAACTGTTTTAATTGATGATCCTATAAGATCCTGTTTTAATTGATGATCCTATAAGATCCTGTTTTAATTGATGATCCTATAAGATCCTGTTTTAATTTAGGATCCTTAAGTTCCTGTTTTAATTTGGGATCCTATAACATCCTGTTTAATTTAAGATCCTATAAGATCCTGTTTTAGTTTAGGATCCTATAAGATCCTGTTTTAATTGATACTATAAGATCCTGTTTTAATTTAGGATTCTGTAAGATGCTATTTTTATTGTTTTTAGATAGCCACAAGTTAATCAGTTTTGGCTGCAAATAAATATAAATTGTTAACTTCATAGGACATGGTGTAATACTTGGTTAGAGATAAATTAAATACGGTCACCATACATTATGTGATGACCCCATAGAACTTTTTCTCATTATTCAATTTCAGGGAGATACATACATTATGTGGGGACCCAATATAACTTTCTTCTTACTACTATGACCCCATATAGATTCTACATACATGTATAGTTACACAGTACAATTTACATATAATTGTGGGTAACTGCCCGAGAATAAAGTATTATTCTCGGGCAGTTACCCACAGAATATTTAATTTCGGGGAGATACCCACTTTGTGTGGTGGCCTCATATAAATTTCTCCAGCTAATCTTTGGGGAGATTACCGTCTTGATTTGTTGATCCCATATAATTTTATATCCTGTTTTAACTTCGGAGATATCCACCTTATGTGGTAACCCCTTATAATTATACTGCTTATTTGGTTTTACTTTTTGGGGAGATATCCACAATTGTTAGGTATCTCCCTGAAATTAAATAGTAAGAAGAAAGTTATATGAGGTCACCACATAATGTAGGTATCTCCCTGAAATTAAATAATGAGAAGAAAGTTATATGGGGTCATCACATAATGTAAGTATCTCCCTGAAATTAAGAAAGAAAGTTATACGAGGTCACCAATACAGTTAAATAATAAGGATTAATCCAAGGTGGATACTCCCAAAAAGTGAAATAGATATCTTGAATGGAAAATGTTTTTGACTAGATAACTAGTGTAATAAGGAAATTCAACCAGTTCTGCGCTGCTTACATTGTTTTAAGTTTTAAAGAATACGATTGATTTTAATTATTATTTTCGAGTTGATACCTTTGTCGACAACTAGATGTATATCACTGAAATTAAAGCTTATGTGTTCGAATGGCGATGATTTATGGTAATGTGACATGACCAGGAATAAAGTGGGCATGACAAGGCTGGAGAGGGCAGACTTGCGAAAGATCAGATGGATGTGTAGTGTTAGTCTGAATTGCAGCAAGTCATCAGATAAGTTAAGGTCTGATCTAAGAAAAAAATATTTGCAGGAGGAGATTGGCCTGGTTAGGTCATGTTAGAGGATGGATGAGGATATCTGGGAGGAAGGTGAAGGAAAGACCCAGGAAGACATGGAAAGACCCAGGAAGACACAGAAAGAAGTTGTGAGAAGTGATTTGAGTAGGAAAGGTTTAAGCAGATAACTTGCTTTGCACCATAAGGCCTGGAAAGGTGCCATTGTGTAAAAAACAGGCGAACCCATGCACGCATTATAACATGCTGATGATCGACACAAAGTTCAATCTAGTACCCACTCTTTTCTCTACTAACCTCTCTCTTTCTTAACATGTAATTAAGTAATATGGGGTTCTTGTCCATTGGAGTAGGATGCTTGAAATTGTTCTGAAAACCCATTGTGTGTGTATACATTTTATACCATTCTCGATTTATGCCAATTGTTTCTTGAATTTATTCTAGTATTACTTTGGAGACAAAAACTTACCGAGGGATAAATTTATGTTGCAAAAGATTGAAGAGGATGATGGATGTATCCTTGGAAAGAATTTGACAAATCTTAGCAAACAATGTGTTTGATTGTGATTTGTTGTTTTACCTTGTTTGCTAAATTATTCTGTATAGTTGATGTCCTTTTCGGCTCATGTGCAATTAGCGGTAACTATGTTAAACCAATACAGTAAATTGTCTGCTACCCTAGTTTTAACGCAATCAATAATCTTTATAAATTATTGGATGAGTCTAAGAAAAATATTATGATTTGTCAGTGGCGAGCTACCAGTTATTTGCCGATGCCGAAGGCAGAGGCAAATAACTGGTGGCGAGACACTGACAAATCATGATATTTTGCGATGACGAATTCAATAATTGACTTATCATTCAATAATAAAGATTTATCACTTGTTCTTGCCTCCAAAATTCTTTCAATTTCGCCCTGCGACATCTCTGAAGACATGAAAACAAACAAGGTTGCGCATTTGAAACAGCTGTTGCTAACTTGCTACTAGCAAAAGGCAAATTTTACAATTGCGCATGCTCAGAAAATTATTTCCAGTCAGTTATTTGCAGGTAAAGTAACCAATCAAAATTCAGGATAGAAACGAAGTGATTGATAATATACAATTATTGGACTCGGCTATCGCAAAATATCGTGATTTATCAGTGGCGAGCAGATCAATTATTTGCCGAAGGCAGAGGCAAATAATTGATCTGCGAGCCACTGATAAATCACGATATTTTGCGATAGCCGAGTTCAATAATTGTTTTATCATTCACCGTCGCAAGTTTAACTTTAGACGTCAATAGCTCAGCTTCACTCAATCCTTTTTCTTGTAAATACCCTCGAAATAGGTTTAAAGCAACTTTGGTTGCCTTTTTTGTGTTTTCGGCGTCCTTTTCCTCAAGTAAAGACGACAAATCGCTTTTTCAATTCAAACTGACGAATCATTTTCCATGTGCGCATGCTCAATAAAGTATTTGCACCAGTTATTTGCAGCTGAATCGATATTTGCACGCAGTTATTTGCAGGTAAATCAACCAATCAAAACAGTAGAAATATTAAAGTGAATGATAATGATTCTTACTGGCGTTTCAAATTTACATATAGGCGGCAAATGCCACCCTTCGCCCCCTAAAATAAACCCAGGCCTCTATATCCACCATGTTTGAGCTCATTAAAGTAACCTTGCTCTTCCATCTGTGTCCTGGTAGCTCAGTGATTAGAACGTCCGCCTAGCAATCGGAATATTGCAGGTTCTTCCCGCTGGAGAATCGAGATTCTATCTGAGTTATTTCCAAATTGTGCAGCAACAACTTAACGAGTTACAAACAGCAAGCTACAATTTCGTGACATAAAAGGGATTCTCCCGACCCTAAAACTCAATTAGGGCAAAACGTTATTCGTAACCTAAATGAAAGTAAAAATATATTTCTCTCTTTCCTTCGTCACAAAAACTGCAATTATTTAAAGTGGACCTAAATAAAAGTGGACCTAAATAAAAACACTGAAGTGTGAATGACATGTGTGTGTGTTTCTCCCACAACACCAAACTTCTCGATTTTAAAGGATTTCGTTCGAGAATGAAAGAGATACACACATTTCTCCAATAAGTCATTATGTTGTGTGACGTAAATTCCGGACATTTGCATATCAAACAAACTGATATATCTCAAAAAGAAAGCGAAGAAACGAAAATCTTCAAAAGAAGTTACTTTATCATTTTAAAAGTTCTTCCAAATAAGACAATAAAAAGTTTTGAGGTGAAGGGCACTTTATTGCAAGCCTAGAAATTGCTCAGCGTAAAAAGTGGAAGTGGTGTGAGAACTCGCAACCACTTCAGGCTTGAATGTAATGAATGACTCGTAGAATATTCGGAGTCCTTAATTGAAATCAGCGAGAACAACAAGCCCGAGGGTTCTCAGTTCTCACATCTATGTCTTAGGTTGGCAGTATGGAGTGAGAAGGAAATATACTTCCGATTTTAAAAAGAGCCGAATTGCGCTTTCTGATTACGATTTTTAACATTTCTTTCAACATTTTTTACTCATAAAGGTTACATGTGACTTGCAGCTTGGTTATTTCAATATAGGAAATTGTTTGCTACTCAAGCTTTAAAGGGACACTCCGGCCAAAATACAAATGTAGTTCATATGAAAGATCTTACTGACTTTAGTTGATTTGCAAAGTTTCAGCATTCCTATCCATTTAGTTAAGAAGATATGGCTAGTTGAAGTTGGAGAGTTTGTCCAATTTCGACGCCATTTTGTTTCTCAAATATGACGTCACTGAGTGATGCTATCTTGTATTATGCCTAAGAAGCTCCTCTACTTTCCTGCAATGAGGAACTAAATAGTTTATTTCGACTAATAACTAATTTTCGTCCAAACAGTATTCACAACAGCTATCACTATGTGATTGCCATCAAAACAACTCCACTGCCGATAAAGAATCACTCAATGACGTCATATTCGCAAAACCAATATGGCGTCAAACTCCTCAAATTTTCAACTTCAACTAGCCATATCTTTTTAACCAAATTGATAGGAATGCTGAAACTTTGGAAATAAACTAAAGTCAGTAAGATCTTTCATATGAACTGCATTTGTATTTTGGCCGGAGTGTCCCTTTAACGCAAACTCAGAAAAAATGTTCCCTGTGCCCCAGAGGGAATCGAACTTTTAATCAGAAACTTGGAAGAGGTTAGATGGGATGACTCTCTGGGACCTTTTTGGAAGATGGCGCCCAGTACGTTACTGTCGGCTTAGTGTTGGCTTTGGAAGCAAACAGTGCAACGCTAACCCTAACCATCCATAATGCCAACCCTAACCCTTTTCACGGTCTTCCGAAGGTCGACCGTAGCCGTCGCAATTTTCCCTTTCGTAAACGGTCGTTACCATCTCATCTCTCATAGAATGTTGGGTAAGCGGAGTGAAATTCCTCGTGGTCCCAAGGTTCCCGCATACTTTATTTCGCGGCTCCTCGTGTTCTTTCATAATATTTCTATCTAAAAAGCGAACAAGCATCTACATGTATATGGCGAGTTCGTTGAAAAAAACAAATTTAAACAAACCCGAAACAATCAAGAGGCAGATTTGGAGCAAGTCTATGAAATAGCGTGTAAGTTGTCTAACGTTTCGAGCGGCCCTTCGTCAGAGAGTGAAACGTAAAGTGAAATAATAACTGAGTTATTATTTCACTTTATGTTTCACTCTGTGACGAAGGGCCTTCGCTCGAAACGTTAGACAACTTACACGCTATTTCGGCACTGCACCAACCTTTTTATACATTTTGATTTGTATTTCTACACTGCCTACGCAGCACAACACGTTTTATCACTTATTTAAAAGCATCTATGACTAGTAAGTGACTTTACGAATGTTCTATGGCGCGCATATAATAGTTTCAGTCGACAAATATATTTTGTCAGTCCACAAATATATTTTGAAACCTCGCAGCATAGGTTGTTGCGATTGATATTTCGAAATCCCGAATAACGTCGTTTGTCTTTTGGAACGATCACAAAATCAAATTTACTGGTCCAGGATTGAACGCTCTTTTCCTGTATACTAAATACTAAATATTTACATATTTTGAATTTCACGACGAACATCATGTCACCAGGAACCTTGGGACCACGAGGAATTTCATTCCGCTTACCCAGCATTCTATCAGAGATGGCCAAGAGTAGCTCTTTAACAAAAATGTCATGGTTGTGTTGTCACCTGATTGTATACGTGCAATAGTAAATACTATTCAAGGTAAACGATTAATTATATAAATATAAATATCAATGATACTAGTTTATATCATCATTCCTATAGTTTTTGTTTTCCTTAATATTTCTGTAATTTAGGGGTGTCAATAGAATGTATGTTGACATTCAACAGATTGAAGGTATGTGTTTTCTTTTGTATAATATTGTCCTGTCCGGCCCAGTCATGGTTCGTAGAAGACCCATGAAGTCGTCAATCGAAAAACACGGCACACGGTAACGCAAGATTAAAAATTGAAATTCGCAAGCGCCAGGCACATGAGATCCACTCACATGCCAAATTTGATTTGATTTCATAAACTCTACGATTGTTGCCATTTTGAATTTTCAAGATGCTATGCGGGCCTGCAAGATGGCCTTTTCTAGAAAAATGAAAGTTTTTCAACCACATTTATGATAATTAATGCTAATTTATATTTACATAATGTGTCTTCGGGAAATTTAAAAGCACAAGTAAAAGCCGGTTTATTGGGCTTTCAGAAAATGTATAGCTTTTGCAACAGTTATGGTAATTTCCAGAGATATCAATAGAACAAAGAAGAAAGAGTTAACAAGCAATAATAGGTAAACTGAAAACAATCGGAGAAAAATCGTGAAAAAAATTGTTGTCTGGTGTTTAAATTAGCAACCAATTGGGATTTGGGACAGAAAAAATATGATTTTAGAATTTATGTAACTCGCGGCAATGAAATCAAAAAGGTCTATAAACACTGCATTGTGTATTTATTAATAGGTGTTGGCTGATTGTTGAAACTTCAAACAATAAAGACTTGACAGCACAAAAATTAACGGTAACATCTTTTTATAAACGACCAAGACACACCTGACGCTATATACAAGTTTACGCGGCGTTCGTGAGGCGTGTGAAAATCTTTGATCAATCTTTGTTTTGATTCTGTGCTGCAATATAAACACTACGTCCGATGATTTAGTTGGAGAAATTAAGATACTTTTTGGTCGCATTTCCTGAGCCAAGAATAACTGAGGCAATGTTGTGCACCATGGATGGATAACTCTCTGGATAATGCGACTCATAATGCGACTTGAGAGTCTTCTTTAACGTTAGACCAGGCGCTCTTTCTTGCATTTCGCGTAGAATGTCAATGCATTTAAACGTGGACAAGTTTTTTTTGAGCTTTTCTGGAAACACGACACGACTAAAAGTTTGTCCGAAGATAACATTTTTGGTGTAAACTCTACCATAAGAACGAAGGGGTAAATACGTACCAAAAATGAACAGGTTTTGTGATTGGCTATATGGAACAAAAGTGATAGGGTTAGGACATTGGTTTCTTTGTGGTTGATTCTATTGTTATTGTTTGAATCAACCAATCACAAAACTTGATAGTATAGGTACATGTAGGTGATGACCCGAACGAAGTACAATACCGTTTGAACGAAACACTCGCGTAAATATTAAGAGTTACTCTAATTAAAGGCAATATTTAGTTAACCAATCAAAACACTTCCGGTGATGGATTATCCCAGAGCTTTCGTTTGCGTGACGCGGCGAAGGCTCTGGTAACGAGATTGATGTTGTGTGAACTAATGCTTGCGAATGCGTCAAAAAGATGGGAACCTGAACAAATAGGAAAATAAACTATTAGTCTATTATGATAAGTCATAGACAAGTTCGAAATGGAATTGTATTAGCATATGCCAACAATGTTATCAATGACGAAGAGTTTATTGTCTTGTTTGAGGTCTTGGTTTCTATTCGTTGTTTCTCAATTTAATTTTGAATTATGTTCATATCGTCACCTTCGTCGTCTCTGTTGGTAATTGCAGTGGAGCTAATAGGGCAGTAGTTATTTTACCTTTATTTCACGCAAGCTGTTCTTCAGTACAGTCTTCTGATGGATAGTAAAATGCTCGCTTTCGCTATGCTCTCTTTCGCTATTCATTTTCCGATATTTTAAATATATATTAAGAAAATAGTGTAGAAACCTAATTTTAAAACTTTTTGTCGGATGTAAAAATCGTGCTCTAAAAATCCGACCGTTCGTTACTCCGGACCTGGAAAAAATAATAATATTAACTAGAAATACGTGTGCGCGACAACCCCTCACCCGCTTACTCTTATAATGTAGTGCTTAATTCTTTTACTTCAAAATAGATAATAACACATTCATTTTCCAATCTGAATAGATTTGCAGTGGACACTATCTCTGAGAGTTTTTAAACTATAGAACTTTTGTTGTCTGAATTTCATAAGACATAAAATAACTACAAACTGTTTAATTTATGGGTACAGTACCTGCACTGAACAAAACAGTTAGAAACTATTACTACTATTAAGTCGACCTCAACCGGGCCCTGACACGGTTCTTCCAATCTTCACGATCCTTCATACATGCAGCTAGTTCACTGCTCTATACCCCCGTGTCTATCTTCCGCGTCACGGCAGGGATTCGTCTTGACTTCTTTGGTGTAATTGTGAAGCCAGGTTCTGTCTCTAATCCCCTCGTGGCTTGCCGCAGTGCATAGTCAAGGATTACATATAGTCACGGCAAAGGTGTCACCCTATAGCTAGGACTCCTGTTATGACGTCGAACTCATTTGTATCACCGTCGAGTGTTGGTGTACATGGATCCAATTGCACTGAGTAGACTAGGGCGATATCATAACTCTTGAGATTCTTTACCATTTTGCCGCGATGGATTGAATCGAAGGCCTTAAGAGATCCTGTTGAGGTGCAGTAGTCTGGTTAGAGTCAGACTTTAGTGGAACGTCATCGACATTAATAAACGTTAAATAAAAAAAATATTTAAGGTTTCATCTTTATCTCTAGCAGAAGTAAAAGTTCTGTTATGAGTTATAATTACAAGAATAGAGTTACTTTTGTCTTGCAGTTCTAGTATCTCCAAAAGCGCTTTTTATAGTTTCACCCAACGACTTAGTTTATTCTTTATATTTCTTGTCGATCGTCGATTTCGATTCCTTATGTAGCTCTCTGTATTTGTCGCGATGAGTGGCTCTTTTAAACTCCATTAATGGCGTTCATGTTCCTGACTAGCGTAACCGTAACGAAGTGACGTCAGATTCTCAACTCGAAGACTCCACATAGCTAATTCTTCAAGTAAATCAAGGTCGCTTTTTCAAATTCTGAAAGGCTGGACATTTCATCTACTTCTGGAAGAAAACAAGAAACCTCGACTGAAATTCAGGCGTAGCATTGAGAATCTGACGTCACAAACAATATTACCTTTTGAAATTGCGGGCTCACTTGGAACACGTTCTTAGTAATGGTGGCCTAAATAATAGTGAACTCAGAGCTCAAAATACCTACTTCAAAATACCATTTTTTTATATTTTTTTACATCGATGATCACTTTCGATCCTGAAATACTATTCTATGCTAAAGAAAATCTAAAAGACGGGGGTGAATTTTCATCGTAGTTCCACTTTAATAGATGAATCACTTCAGTATCGATCCAGTGGGAGCACTGCATGGGATATGTAGCTCTGATCCTTGGGATTCGAGTAATAATACTATCCATGAGCGCAGACTTCCATCCTTGCCAGCAGTATCTGTGTTGTCAGCACTGCCACGGATGGTAATCGATTAGTGAATACACTTTCTTTAACTCTGTAAAATCAGCAGCTTTCAAGTCATAAACAAATCGCTCATTGTTTTTAGTAAACAATCACAAAAAACAACATCACCTAGTTGTTACCTATATAGAGACTCATTGTTAAACTGGCAGGTGAAACAGTTACGATAACACTGAAGAGACTATCGTCAATGTTTCCAAAGACATCTGGAACACCAATTGTTCTATATGACATATGTATATTTACGATAACCTGTCGTTAACGAGCACCTTTCACAAGGTGATGCAGTTTTTGGATCATGATAAATCCAGTTTAATAATAAACAAATATCAAATACCAATAACGTTTTTCACCATATAAATAATTTTTGACACTCTATTCATATTTCCACAGACTGTTGTTGACAAGGCCATTGGAGATTCATTGCGAAAATTTGGCAGTGGTTTGCTGGAGGTAAGAATTCTGAGAACTTTTTTATCATTTAAGTATGAGAAACTTGATAATTGAATTTTATTTTTACTTAATAAATAAAAAAGTTTTAATGAGTTATAATGGCACGAGAGATGCGTGCAAAACACGAGGCGATAGCCGAGTGTTTTGCTAGCTTCTCGAGTGCCATTATAACTCAATAATCATACAGTGACAAAGTATTTTATTTCTTTTATAAAATAACACCATTAAATTAACAATACAGATTTACCTGTTATAAGAGGCGTTGCTATGTGCGTTGCTAGGAAGCCTTTGTTGAAAACACGTTTGCGATTTTAGCGATGATTGCAGTTAAAACAGTCTGTTGTGTTAGTACATTGATTAGCGGCATTAGCCTTGTATCCAGGTATTCTTTGACTTCTTTTTGTGACTTAAACTACTTAAACGACAAAACGACGATTTAAACGACAAAATCTACGCGAGGAATCACGTCAAATTATGCTTTATTGAGTTTTTATGACACGGTTTTTGAGCTCAGTAACCAATCAGAGAGCGTGTTGTCGCTCATTTACTTCCGGTTATTTTATAATTCAAATTAATCCACGCGAAGCGCCGTCCCAGGGCCGAAGATCTTGAATCGATATATATATATATATATATATATATATATATATATATATATATATATATATATATATATATATATATATATATACACTGTCAAATGTCGAATACATATATGGAAAAAATGGTCTCCGAATCAACGTTTCAGCCGAAAATTATTCGTAGATCAGGGTTCGATTCCCGGTTGGGGCAGTTACTTTTTCCATATTTGTATTTGACAATATTAAAATCCTCTCTAATATTAATTAATTATTCTAAATAAATGTACATGGTTTTATAAGTAGCTTAAGTAACTTTAAGAATTTATTGTTGTAAGAGCATTGAGACTATTGTATAATGCCCCTAAAACGTCTTTATTATTATTATTACAGTGCACAGTACATAGTATACAATACAGTAGTATTAATCACGAAGATGAATCCAGTCACCAACATAGTAAACAGTTGAAGAAACAGTAAACCTAAAATATTTAAATCAATCACGTTAACGCAATCTTCCGAGGGTTACACGGTTTTTCATAGTTCAACGCTCCTGCAAAAGTTCCATATGCGGAGTATAGGAATGAGTTATTAAGTGGGACGATTGTGTCACTCGCTCGCTGTGCTGTTAGCAATCGGAGACTAATCAGTACATTATCGGATTCCTTCGGTGTCAGTGTACGTTTTGTGCTCATTTAAATCATCATGAAATGTTTGAAGTGAGTGAGTCTATTCAAAGTAACGACCGTGACGAAACACTATCGTGCTACACGGTGAACGAAGCAGAATGTTTCACCGAACTGGTGGCGCTCAACATCTTGAAAGCAGATGTAATAAGACGCTTTTATATCAGTGAAAAATATTGTCCTTGGTCATGGACGGTTTTAATGGAACATACTGTATTGCTGTGACTTTTGTTTTGTTGAAGAGTCGCAGGACACGACTGATTTTCACTTTAAAAGGAAAACTAAATTATCAAGAAAATCAATGGTTGATTTAAAAACCGTTACGCAAGTGACCTGAAATTACAGTAGCGTTACTGGCTGGCGTCTGGCGCAAGAGTGTGTGTGTGCGACAATTAACTTTGTCTCATTTGAAATAACTCGTAAAATGGTATAAGAAAACATTTTACAATTTTTCGGTATCTTTTTTGGTTTTTGAAATATTTCAGATAATTATGACAAAAGACAGTCTACAATCCGCCATCTTGTTGTAATATTTGACCTAATTAACTGGGAAATTGGTGACGTCACAAGCAGGGTAGGTTTGATGAAACTACTCCATAGGTGGCCGAATTTCCGCGGAAGGCTTTTTAAAATATTGTGGGCCAATTGAAAATGGAAATAGTGCAACATAATCGAGTTTCTGGCTCATAATGTCGTAAGGTTGGCAAGATAAACATTTCACTTTACCCTACTTATGACGTCACATGCATATCGAAAATAATTCCAAGATGGCGGACAGCACGCTGTCTTCGTCAAATTATTTCGAAAACCAGAAAAGATAAGGGAAAATTGTAAAAGGTCTTGTTATACCATTTCACGAGTTCTTTCAAATGAGACAAAGTTAATTTATATTGCCATGTCCCTTTAACCTCTACTTAAGGGGAACTACAAGCAGATATTCACTAAACTCATGGGCAAATGTAACTGAAGATATATTGAAAGAAACCCTATAAAACCATATATTTTTAGAAACTACATTCAATAATTCACAATATTTTTCTATGTTTGAACATATATGACATGGTAGAAAGCCGGAATAAATTACATGATGTTGGAGTTACCCTTTGTGGGGTTCCAACATGCCCCCAACATTTCTCAACACTCATTTCAATTCATATCTTTATATTTTCAGTGCAAGTTAAGGGTTCAAAACCGAATGCTCCTATGATGGGAATTTTCGATTTAGGCACTGGTTGCCATGGTAACTAACTTAGAATTCCAACAATAAAAAAAAACATTGTAGCTCCTCAGCAATCGAACATATGTTCAAAAGCCATCATAGGAGCACAGAACATGATTTCCATATGTTATGTAGAAAATCTCATGAAAATCCATCATAATGCCACAAAGTTAAAGTGGGGGGCGCAAAAATACTCGGAAATTACCATATTTCGAGAAAAAGTGTTTAAAGTTCAAGTATTTCGGTTTACGTTTTACTTCATCAATTCCTGACTTCTGGTGGGTAGTTCTTTATTTCTTTTTCTTCTTAGATGAAGTTGCAGTGTTCTTAGAAAAATGTTGCAGTGTTCTTAAAAAAAATCGATCTTGTAAATTTTTTCTCATTTTCTGACTTGTAGCTCCCCTTAAATCTAGGGCTGTTGAGTTACATATTTACTTATAGTTGAATAAGTATTTGACAATATTAATTTTGTGTTAAGACAAAGAAGCGAAATCAGTATAAATTTGAAACGCGGGATTAAAGCAACGCGGTGCATATTAATGCATAGAAGACACCAGAAAAAGCGTGTAAGATCGTTAACATGTAAAATTTGAAGGTGTGTAAAATTGCCAAGGTGTAAAATTTTGAAGGTGTGCTATTTTCAAAGGTGTGTTCTTTACTTTAAATCTGTCAAAATTACACGTCTTTTGAAAAAAGATGTGTTATGACAACACACCATAACGTGTGTGTAATTGTACACGCCTTGTCAAATTACACTATGTGTAGTTTAACACACCTAAATAACACGTCACGGTGTGTTATGCAACACACTACCTTTTATTTTTTCAAAAATTGTGTGTAGTTACCAGTCCGAGGTGTGTAGCTACTACACACCTGTGTGTGTAAATTAACACACTCGTTTTAAGAGTGTATTTTAAGCGTGTTCGTATAGGATTGTGGGCTAAAATGGACTTCAACTGTACTTCTTCTAGTGTTATAATAATAATAATAATAATGATGGTTTAATTCATATGTAAAATGGCACCTGTAGGTGAAATACTTCACATTTACATAAAAAAGGATCAATATATCCAATGTCTATATAAATAAATATGTTTACAACTAACTATACTACTATAATATGTCATTTAAGCTTATCTATTAGAGTTATAGTAACTAACATTAGTTGGAAAGAAGCTGTCTTTAAAACGTTTTGTTTTTTGTTAACAAACCTTGGTCTAGTATTTGTTAAACCGCGGTTGATGAAGAAGGTTTAACCAGCCAATCTTGTTAAAAAGTATGTATAAGTATATAAATATTAAATACATTGTTTGCGCATTTGTTAGGTTGACGAAAGTAATACGAAGTTACGAAGAGTGAAGTCAATGCCTGAAGAGTCACAAGAAGCTTTTATGTTATCAAAAGAAAAGACCATTTACTGCGTATGTACATATCGATGTTCTGGAATGTTTTAGCATATCGTCAGAAAAATATTTCTGAGTCCCGGACAGGAATCAAACCTGTAATCTGTATACTCCAAGCTCTCCCATATTCAGTACAGCAGTGTATATATTAACAGATCCATGCATTACTGATATATAGTGACTGCCACATAGGCATGAATACATATATCAATCGAACCAGTACATCAGTCTCGGTAGCTCAATGGTTAGAACGTCTCACCGGCAATCAGAAGGTTACAGGTTCGATTCCTGTCCTGGACTCAAAAACATTTTTCTGAGGATATGAGCTTGACGATCGTGCTTATATCGTTTGAACTTGAAGTTTGATTTTTCCGACGCAAGGTTATCTGAAATAAAAGCTGCGTGTCACAGTATCTCGTTACTATATTTAACATCAGTGATGCGTCTTTGATATTTTAGCGCGGTTTTCCTGAAAATGAATCTCTTGATAATATTGAACAGTTCTTTGAAGACAAAGGAAAGGTCAGTATTACTCTAATGTTTGTATTTTGCACCTCATATATCAACACAAAAGACACTGAATGAATTTCGTGGGCTTATTTTCGTGCTGTATTTATACTTAAAATGAAACTGGTCAAATACTGATTTATTCTGTAATGTAGAGTACTTTAGTTAAATGATGGAAATTTGTTGATAGTTTTGTGACAGTGTTCGAGAAATAGTATTGTCTTTATTGCTTGTGAACGCGCAGATCCAGTGGGATTTTCATTTCGAATTTGGTGTCACGATGTTAAAATTGGTCAAAACTTGACATAAACTGGTTATCAATCATGGTATCATATCATGGTGCCGTTCGCAAGCCCGGTAAAGGCTATTTCAGACACAATGGAGTACCTCGCCTTTAAATATGATTTTTTTGTTTGGATTCTTCGTAGTTCGGTTTGTGGTGTGGTGGTTAGTGTATTAGGGAGGGTTGAGTTCGATTCTCGTCCAGCGACATTTTTTTCTTTATTTCTTTTCTTCGTTCGTTCGTTCGTTTTTTTCTTTCTTTGCATTGTTATAGCGATTGGGTTAGTATTAAACTTAGGGTTAGGGTTAGTATGAATGAATGAAAAAACTTTATTTTGTCAGGGTAACATTAATTTTGTCAGTATACAATATACTGTTATCCTATGGGCCCTGAAATCTAAATATAATAAATATACAAAGTTAAACGGCAAGACAAGACAATATGATCAACTGTCTGAATCCTATCTACTTAAAACTGTTAAAAACATTACAGCCATGACAATAAAAAGATTTCTTAGCACATTCAGTTCTAACTCTTGGAAGATGCAGTTTATTTGATTGTCTTGTTCAACAAGATAGCATATTACGATTAAAAACAAATTAATTTTTAAAAAATTGTGTGGATTTCGCTAATATGCATTTATTTACTAATTTAAAGACATGATGCTTATCTCTTACTGACTCCAGAGTTTCCCAACGAAGAGTCTAGACTACTCTAGCCTAGCCACTCCTCGTAAATCTGGTGACTGCTCTAGCAGTACTCCATCACAGTGCGGATATAATATTTGTAAATAGCCTCTACTGCATATATGGTTATGTTACGGCGTAAGCCTAGTAGATACCAATTATGTTCACCACTCTACATGCGATATCTTTAATATGTTCATTCCATGACAATAATTTATGCGTGTATTCGATTAACGATCATGTGCCCCACTGTGTATATCTCATGAAAAGTATACAAACGTCTGGGTCTTCTGAAGCGGATAAATAATTTGCTACCACAACAAGCCCGGTTATTATTTTATAACAATCTCGTGCTGCCCATTTTGAAATTATGCTGACATAGTTTGGGGAGACAAGAGTAACTGTGTTCTCATGATTAGTCTTCAAATTTTATAAAATAAGTCATCGACTTGCCTTTGCTTTCTACTGCGACTGCGACCCTCGCTAACATTGGTTGGTATAATCCCAATGAAGACACTGCCATCGTTGCCTTCTTATATTTAAATATATTAATGTGTTCCAATCATATATAGTAACATGAATAAATCTGAAAGCTGCTAATTTCTCAAAAGAACGGATATAATATAAAAAGAGAAATAAGAAAACTTCAATATGTTGAAAAATACTCAAGTAAGAGTACTTACGTCTTTAAATAGACGACGTTTCGGACGATGTGTCAAGAAGGACACATCGTCGGAAAAAGGACACATCGTCCTGAGAAGGACACATCGTCCTAAGAACGACACATCGTCCTAAGAACGACACATTGTCCTAAGAACGACACATCGTCCTAAGAAAGACACATTGTCCTAAGAACGACACATCGTCCTAAGAAAGACACATTGTCCTAAGAAGGACACATCGTCCTAATAAAGACACATCGTCCTAAGAACGACACATCGTCCTAAGAAAGACACATCGTCCTAAGAAAGACACATCGTCCTAAGAAGGACACATCGTCCTAATAAAGACACATCGTCCTAAGAACGACACATCGTCCTAAGAAAGACACATCGTCCTAAGAAAGACACATCGTGCTAAGAAGGACACATCGTCCTAATAAAGACACATCGTCCTAAGAAGGACACATCGTCCTAAGAACGACACATCGTCCTAAGAACGACACATCGTCCTAAGAAGGATACATCGTCCTAATAAAGACACATCGTCCTAAGAAGGACACATCGTCCTAAGAAGACATCGCCATCAGAAGGACACATCGTCCTAAGAAGAAGACATCGTCCGAAGAAGGACACATCGTCCTAAGAAGGACACATCGTGCTAAGACGCACACATCGTCATAAGAAGGACACATCGTGCTAAGAAGGACACATCGTGCTAAGAAGGACACATCATCCTAAGAAGGACACATCGTCGGAAGGACACATCGTCCTAAGAAGAAGACATCGTCATAAGAAGGACACATCGTCCTAAGAAGGACACATCGTGCTAAGAAGGACACATCGTCCTAAGAAGGACACATCGTCGGAAGGACATATCGTCGGAAGAAGGACACATCGTGCTAAGAAGGACACATCGTCCTAAGAAGGACACATCGTCGGAAGGACACATCGTCCTAAGAAGAAGACATCGTCATAAGAAGGACACATCGTCCTAAGAAGGACACATCGTCGGAAGAAGGACACATCGTCGGAAGAAGGACACATCGTCGGAAGAAGGACACATCGTCGGAAGGAGGACACATCGAACGAAACGTCGTGCATGAGAATACGTAAGTACTCTTAAATAAGTATTTTTCGACACGAAGTTTTCTAACGTCCTAAGCATGTCGCAAATAAAAGTAACATTTAAAAGTATTGTTTTATTGTTTTAATCAACCAAATATGAGCAAGTTTTGTGATTGGTTGACTAAAACATAACAATAGAATCAACCAGGCTAATACAATATTTTATTCTCCTATCACAAAAGTGTTCAGACACAAGAGACATGTGACTTTACAAATTGCCGATTCGAAGGTATATAAAAGGCGCCGCAGGCTGCCACCATACTATCCATGTCTGACCACTGAGCACAGCTAAGATCTAAGTGTTGATTTTACTGAGGGAAGAAAACCGGAGACCTCGGAGGAAAACCCTCGAAGAACGGTAGAGATCAACTAATAACTCTACTCACATGAGTTCCAAGCTCGCGAGTCAACACGAGGTTATTTCCAGATGGTCACCCATCCAAGTACTAACCCCGTCCGACCGGGCTTCACTTAGCGGTGAGTGGCGTCGCCTTAACAGCACACGCCACCCGCGTGCTTCCCGTATAAGCAATACCTATAAGCGATGTTCACATTCTGTACCTAATCAAGGATGAAAGTGAGATTTATAACCGAATTAACAAGTGGCTTTCCTCTCCTCTTTTCCTTTTACACAGCCGCATGGCACCAAGTGTAGTTGCGTTCCTCAGTGCATGAATATTTGAACATTTTGACCTTAAATCCAACTAACATGTTCCTTCCAACTAACATGTTTTCTTTGTTAACAGTGCATATTTATCAAGATGAGGCGCCGTATGGACGAAGGCAAAACATTCAAGGGTTCTGTATTTACGGAATTCAACACAAAAGAGGAAGCTGATGCATTTCTTGCAATGAAGGATCTAAAACACGCTGATAACGACCTCGTTTATATGTCCAAGTAAGTATATGATTGGAATATCAAAACTCATTAATAATTCATGAACCAAGAAAATCAACTCCGTGACGGATAACTGGATATGTGATCTTAATTAACATAGGATTTTGACGATTTCAAATTTCTCTGTAAATACGGACTTGTTTGAGTTTTTGATGCCATATAAAAGCCTCCAATTCGGACTGAACCGGATTTCAAGTCCTTGCAATTAGTCACAATCCTCGACTTCGTCTCGGACTGCAACTAATTGTGCGGTCTTGAAATCCGGTCCAGTCCGCATTGTCGGCTTTTATATATGTTACGTAATAATCGTAATCGTAATAATAATAATCGTAATAATAATAATAATAATAGTTTAATTCTTATTAAACGCATTTAACGCAACTTCTCGATGCGTTTTACAAACGTATATATAGTAATTTACAACAAAATGTAATACTATAATCTTTAAAGTATTATATTAAAAATTAACAACTAACTAAGAATTAAAAAGATTAAGAAGATTCAATTTTGATTTAAAAATGTATGCTTGGAATTTATTATCAAGCCCCGTTCGCAGAGTCTTATATTCGTTACCCCCGTCCCCACTGCGGAAAGGTCCTAGTCGGGGCTGGTCATGTGATCATAAGTAACAAATCTTACTATTCTATTAAAGGGAAATGGCAATAAAAATTTTCTTTGTCTCATTTGAAAGAACATTTAAAATAATATATGAAGACCTTTTAAAATTTCCCCGTAACTTCCTTAATTTTTGAAATATCTGTGAACAAAAATATCTGCAATCCGCCATCTTGTTTTATAATTAGATCTAATTAAGTGACGTCAAAACCAGGGTAAACATTCTAAAAGTTGTAAATAATTGCCCAAATATCAGTGGAATGCGTTCAAATAGATTGCTACTTCACTTAAAAGTATACAACACCCAAAACAACTACGATTTAGCATCTATAATGACTCGATAATTGCTGATATAAAAAACATTTCTACCCTGGTTGTGACGTCACGCATATCCAAGGATGGTTATGCATATCCAAGATGGCGGAATGTTCAATGTTCTTTGTTAAAAATAAGTGAAATATTTACAGAACCAAGAACGATATGGAAAATCTGTAAAAGGTCTTCATATATCATTTTAGAAGTTCTTTCAAATAAGATAAACTTAATTTTTATTGCCATTTCCCTTTAACTGTTAAACTAGATAAGCAGAAACGCGCCACTGCAGGTGCCACTGTTTGCAATTGCAGCTTCAAAATATTAATGTTTCTTGTGCGCCAACGTTATATTTTCTTCCTCTAAAGATTACGTTTGTGAATGTCACAGTAGCGTGTTGTGAGTCTGTGAGTTGGCCCATGTCCCACTGCACGGCTGCACGCCTCCCCAGCACACTACTTTTGTAAGTCTGCGGCTGACGACCGAGACGTTCAAAACTGAATGTTACAACACCCTAAAACATGTAAATAATATTAAAAAAACAGCCAAGAAGGCTCAAATGTAAGAGTGCCGTTCCTTATTTTGGGGTGCCCAAAATAAAATTTAGAGACCCCAAATTATGCCGTGTAAACAATTTAGTCGGCGTGCTGAAATTTAATACTGCCGTATCTAAAATGATTGTCGTGTAAACCGGGCTTTAGTCTGGTTCAAAGGTCGCCCTCGAGTTAATTTAAATAGATATTCATGGCGTTGGAAAGGTTCCCGCAAAACGTCTCAGTTCGGTTGCTGGGCCAAGCTCAGTAAATAGGTTAGCGCGGTAAATATTGTTAACCTTACTGAAAACACAATAGGATTATATGGAAACAAGCCAGCCCGTTTTCTGGGTTGAAGCTAACCAGGCCAGCCCGGCAAACTATCCCGCTAACCAGGTAAGCCCGGTAACCGAGCCAGCCGGGAAACCGTGCCAGCTACCTTTTTAAGCCCTTTTTTAGAAATGCTTAGGTACAGTATAATGAGCACCATAGTGTTTGTTTTTTCTTTATTGTGTTAAAACAAATAAACTAACACCAAAAAAAGCCTGAATAAGATCCTTGGTATTTTAATAATAAGGAAATGTGTTTCTAGGGCTTATAGGGTGATTTCTCCTAGGGTGATTTCAGCTAGCTTCGCTGCGAATGCTCGCCACAGTCACTAAAAGTAGCCCCTCAAAGCTAAACTGCTTCTTACGCTAACCCTCAACAAGTCTAACCGTAGTCTTAGAACGTCTCTCCATTGAACCTGTAGACAATTCGCTGGGGGGGGGGGGGGGGGGACGGATTGTGACCGCTTATGCTTATGTGAGGTATTATAAATACCAGTTTATAATACCAGTTTATAATACCAGATGAATCACCAGAAATAGTTCTGAATTAGATGTGTTAGTTCCTAAGTGTCGTACAAAACTCTTTCAAACTAGTTACTTTAACCGTTTACCTAAACTATGGAATAATCTACCAAGCTTAATACGAAATTCTAATTCAGTTAAATATTTTAAAAGTCAACTTTATAATCACTATACTAATGCTCTAAATAATAATTACGACGTAGATAACTATTGCACTTGGAAGTCTACTTGCTTAAAATGTCACGCTTCACGTAACGTGCTCTCTTCTAACCCTTGCTGTTACTAATACTATTGTATCTTACTATATTGCTTTTATATAATTATGTACATATTTAAACTTCCTTCTATACCTAATATATATTTATGTATACACTCTATGTACTGCAGTTACTGTATCTATTGTAATTTATATTCATGATAATTTATGTTAATTTATCATTTAAAGGGCGTACTTAATTTGGAGCCTAGCTCTGCTGTACTGTCCCGCACCTTGTATTAATTAGGTGAAAGTGTAATAAATAAATAAATTATAGTTGTCAAAAACTGATCTTCAACAATGCAGACCAACCATGACGTGTGCATGAGCAGGACTAATTTAATCCCACAAGCTTTATGTCTTTGGTTAATCAATAGGTTTAAGCAATTCTAGGCGGGGGGTTAGGGTTAGGATTGAACTCTAGGCGGGGGTTAGGGATAGGACTAAATTTGTGATGTGAACGGTTTCAGATAAGAGTGTTTGAACTTATAGATTAACATAAGACATAACGCTTATGGGATTAACTTAGTCCTGCTCATGCGCACTCTGTAGTTGATTTGCGTGGTTGAAGACAACAATTTGGTCTCCATTATACCTCGTTATGTCTATGACACCTGCTTTTGAATTTAGAGATGCGTACTTCAAAAGTAAGAAGGAAAAGAGGGGAAATCGCGGTGCAGAAAATAACACGTAAGTTTCCACATTTTCAAACTCTTGAGTTATTTATTTACTTCTCAGGGAGCCCATTCATTATTTGTAGGGTGTGACTGGGTCGGGAATATTTTAAACCTGAGTTCAAAAATCAAAAATAAGAGAATACATTTTTTGAAACCCCTCTAATAATAGGTAAACGTTGTTTACCTTGTAAACATGAATTAAATACGTAAAAGTTTCCTTTTTACTAAACTGAATATTTGTGAACTCCATCTTCTGCTTCTGATTCAATGTTTATTGCACGCAAGAAATTATGGTTAAATGTACCAGTCGCCATCTTTTGTGGTACCGTCAATTGGTGAACTCTGCCCAGACATATCCCTTTGATGGTTTGCCACCAATCCCTTGCGATACCGAAGAAAAAGGTTTGGCGGCCATGTTGGTTCCACAAACAAAAGAAGTTAATGATAATCTTTTGTTCAAGTTCCACCAACATTGCTGCTGTGACCTGCAAATCATCAATAATATATAAAATGTGAAAATACATGTTATGTTGACTGGTGCATTTCCAATCATGTGAGACAGTCCTGTCTCAGAACTTTTAAAATCTTGTTTCATGCATGAACAGAAATACTGCAAGAAGAAACTTATGGTTTTGTGATTTATTCTGTCTCAATTTTGTAAGTTTTTGTAAGTTACATTTTTTCTTGTGCTGATCTTATTGTGATCTGATCTACACTTGTTTTTGATGAACAAATAAATTTCATTGCCCGTTGAAAGGAAGGCAAAGTATTTCATGACCCGGGGTCAATTTTACCTGACCAAGTATACCGTCCCCTTACTTCATTCAGGTGACTAGAAACAGTTGACGCGCTGTCACCGTTATTTACTTAGACAAAAGCACGATAGTAACCAGTTTTTATTCTGCCTGGAGCAGAATTCGACAATATTTTTGTTGACATCACCAAGCAGCCATTTAATGCTTTGAAGTGAGAAAGATGTATGGAAACAATATTTTCTTGAATTTGAAAATCTACATATCCACTTATATATAGAGGATATTTCACGGTGGCGCGGAAATATGACTTTTATTTTCGAGTGGTGAAAACAATATTTTACGAACGAGCGCAGCGAGTGAGTAAAATATTGTTTTCAACACGAGAAAATAAAAGTCATATTTCCAAAGCCACCGTGAAATGTTCTTTTTATCCCCTCGCCCGGCGCGAAGCGCCGGCCGAAGGCCTGAGGGCGAGGGTGATAATATCGACCGGCGTTTAGTCCCTTATCACGCGAGATCCAAGCGGATCCCTATCTCGAATGCAATTTAATTTTATATATATATTGAAGATCAACGGCCCATGCGCGGCATCGGGAAATTTGGCCCTGGTAACTAGATATGGTAAATAAAAAATATCTGCATTTGAGGTTAAACGGTGAATGAAGATTTGAGTTCAAAAAGATCGTGAAAAGGCAGTGAAAATGCAATATATCGTCGTCCGAAGATGTCAAGTTCGTAAATCAAGTTCGTAAATCAAGTTTTATACGTGGCGTCAAAACTAAAGGTAAACCCGTTTTCGGTTTTTTAAACCTGTTAGTCAGTTACAAAGATAGTTTGGCAAACATGTCCGAGTATGTTATTCAGGCTTTTATTTGATGTATAGCATGATTTTCTTGCGTTAGTAGTTCAAAATATATCGTCGTCTGAATATCTAAAATATTTATACGGAGTTTGTCAATCCAATCCAAGCGTCGTCGCTTTTTTCAAGCTGTTAGGTATCAGTTACAAAAATATTTTTGTAGGTATGTCAGAGGCTGTTAATCAAGCTTTCATTAGATATGTGGAATGAGTTCTTAGAGTTAGTACTTCAAAAGATATTGTGGTCGGAACATTTCACTTTTGGCATGTCGTCATGGTAACCGAAATTTAAAATTATTATAACATCAACCCAAGTTAGTTTTAGGGTTAGCGATTATTTGAATTTCGGTTTGTTGATATATCGAGAAAGCGCCAATCAGACCTTTGAAGGGCTTTCGCTCGAAATTGAATAGTCCTTACATAAGATATACCAATAAATTATGTGCTTTATTATGATATTGCAGAATAAGAAATGTTAATATAATTTTGAATGGCAGATGTTATACTTTTATTTAAATTATCCATCACCATTGTTTCGCTCGGTCACTTTGCAACCTCATCCACAATGGAATAATAACAATACTTGATAATTAGCCTATATAGTGAGTACCAGTACTGGTGGTAAGGATGTAAAAAAGTACAGATTATAGCTGTATTTATACTGCAAGTCTATACGACTAACCAGGACCAACCTGGCTGGATGCCACCTTGGGCCTGGCTTACATTTTACTCACTTTAATAGTGTAAACATACACCATACTGCCTATAACAATCAGCATTTATGCTCATCTGATATTATGGCATATGCCCTTCTGGCCAATGGCTTAGTGTGTCTGTTTAAATTCACCTTTGTCCTGGATAGTAGGCCTGGACAGTGCCAGTCCTAGGCTTTCAATGTATATTTTTACACAGCTTTTGAAGGATAAATACTGTATAATGTATAAATGGGTAGGTTAACACTCACTGTGTCAGGGGAACATGTTAGGATTAAACAAGTGGTATCACACCACTGACAAGAAGCAGCTGAAAGGAATTTCATCCTGAATTAATATATATATATTGGTGAAATAATTAGATTAAGCAATATCGTTCTTTGTTGTATATTATGGGCTTTTGTCATTTCAATTTTTGAAATTGTGTTACCGGTACTTGAATACCATTGAAATACTGGTACATGAATGTGCATAATTATATAATAGTAATAAAAGTTAAGAAACAGAAGTCTTCTAAAAGAATAAAAGGTTTATCAGACTTATCAATTTGGTCTAGGATAAATTTAGGTATGCAATCTTTTGGTATCTGCTACTAACAATTAGACAATAAGGAACATGCAGATTACATTATTACAGTAGGGTACATGTATGATGTATCTGCTTATACTGACAATTAGACAATAAGGAACATGCAGATTACATTATTACAGTAGGGTACATGTATCTGCTTATACTGACAATTAGGCAATAAGGAACATGCAGATTACATTATTACAGTAGGGTACATGTATGTAGGGTACAAGGTTATGCAGTCTCGTGAATACAATTGTACTTTGAGTAAAATTATGAGTATGCCACTGTTACGGTACTGTAAACATGCATGTTGAAATTTATTATTAAAAGCATAACTGACATAATTAACTTTAATTATGTAATATATAATTAATAAAATTATTATTTAAATTAATTATTAAAATTAATTAATTATGATCTTCTCTTCCTCAATATATATTTTAGCCATTCGCGATTGTTTTTCCACGCCGGCGGAAATACTCACACTCGATCTTTCTCATAACTATCTTGCTCGCTTCCGGTAGTTTTTGTCATTTTTTCCGAGTTTGTATCACTATTAGTCAGGTCATTAGTGTTTTTTGGATCACTGTTACATTTTCTGGTAAATTCGAATTATAGTAAACTCATTTAAATAAACAAATAGCTATCATGGCGGACGTACGCGTGCCTCGTACTTTCCAATCGTGGGAAACGAACACGAAAAGTAGCTGGTTCGTTCGTTCTACTGAAAGTTCTTCGATCATCTGTGAAATTGGGTTGCACGAAGGGCTACCAAGTGCAAAAATTTAGTTGCCCAGTGAAAATTTGGTTGCCCCGGGCTATCGGGCAACCGTTAATTTCGAACCCTGCCTGCGAGACAATTGTGTTGGCAGACTTTCCCACTTGGGTTCTATTCAGTACACTACCCACAAATTGCACCCAAAAAATAAGCAGTTTGAAAATCTGTTCAGTTTGGCAATATTAAAGCCTCAAACAGTAAGCGGGCGAGGGGTTGTTGCGTACACGTATTTCTAGTTATATGGATAAAAGTTCAAGATTTTTTGTAGCTCACCGTACGGGAACAATGTTATGTCTCTCGGCTCGTTTATCGAGGACAAATAGTTGCTGAAGATCGCCAAATCGAACTTAGTCTTTCTTTTTGTGTTCTCATTTTCATTTTCTTCAGAAAACCTTGCCAAATCAGCGTCGGAAACATCGACAAAATGTCGAGAAGTTGCCATATTGTATATCCAAAACAGAAAGGGCAAAATGGCGGGAATTAGCGTGGGTCCCGCGCGAGACGTTCCCGCGTAATATATGACTTCATATCACACTACCGTAAAATACGGAATATATCAGTGGCATATTTTACGGTATTTTACTCATATCCATATAATAAACTTATTTACTTAGTTTCTATTTATTTACTTATCTATTTATCTACTTATTTACTTATTTACTTATATTATTTTGCAAAATTGTTTGTATTTCCAACATGAAATTTTTTCTTCCCTCATCAACGTATACCACCAACTCGGGCTCGTCAATTAAGTCTTCGAATCCACAGAAATAAATTTCATTTATTTATTTTATTGACTCTTATTATTGTACTCCTGATCTATCAAAACATTTGTAATTGACAAGAACGAGTACAAGGTCTATCCAGGCGACCAGAGCCCTCGAACTCGTGCTGAATCTAAACCTTCCCAATGCCTCGCACTACCTGGCAAACTTGAATGCATTATTAAATAAGTTTACCTGTTGAATTTCAACATTTTTAATAAAGTACGATGGTACGGCAAGACTTTTGCTGAATTTCAAAATATTCTCAACACATACAATTTATTCTGTCCTATTTTAGGCCGCGTATGGTAGTGATAAATAAAGCTAACTGGGAGGCAAAAAGCCAGTGCCGAAGGTCATGATCACCTCTGACAGTTAAGGTGATCTATACTCTCTTTATAATGATAGTGCCCTACCGCTGTACCATTGTATCTTGGTAACAATGTTGAGATTCAACAATGATAATGTCTTACTGCCGAACCATCGCTTAGTAAAAATGTTGAAATTGAACAATGATAGTGCCTTATTGCTGTAGTTCTGATAGACGGTAATATAATATATTATAATATATTATGATATATTGTGAAATTCATCAATAATTCATGAAGAAAATTCAAAATAAATTAATATTTAATCAATATCTGTAAATTCGGATACAACATTCATTAATAAAACATCAATGCTTTATCAAAGTTAATAAACACTAGTGGCTTAACCTGGGCGTTTTATCAAAGTTAACTTGCTCAAATTGAGCTTTTTCGGAGTTAAAATAATTTGTTTCTACACTTTCTACAACTTCCAAACAAAGTATGTATTATATATTCTATTCATTTCACAAGTATAAAACACTCGCGGCCGATCTGTATGGGTATTAACAATGGCTCGCGCACGCGCTCGTCACAGTTGTAAATGCCCATCGGCCACTCGTATTTTATTTATTACATATATAATAATATAATATCACTATAATAAATGTCGTAGGAAACCTATGACAAGGCTAAGAAACTGCTTTCCAATTATTTAATTACTTAAGATGGAAAACCCCTTCTCTTTGTGTTTTGCGTTATAACAGTATTTATCATATACTATTTTTAGGCCTGTAGGGAGAGAGCAACCTGGAGAAGAGAGAGAATCCAAGGTAATTTATAACTTGGGAACTATTTGTCCCAATGTACTCAACGAACGTTTTTGCTATATGTAACCCCTCTGAAGTTATTGTTTTTGTCTAGCATTTGTGGACAAAACAGTGGATTTTAATTCTCGCTATATTCCCTTGGGTTTCTTATTAAAAATTTTAATACAATTATTTTTAAATGATTTTTTTTTAAATGATTTTTATTGCCATATATCCCTTTAAACAGCATTGACATTTTAAGTAGTTTTAAGTCAGCACTTAAGACATTTATTATTTTTAAATTAATAGTTTTTTGTCCATAGTGTTAATATATGTAGTAGGCTTTATCTTATAATGAAACTGTAATTAGTTTTATAAGTAACATTAAGAATATATATATTGTTGTAAGAGCATTGAGACTATTGTATAATGCTCCTAATACGTCTTTATTATTATTATTATTATTATAATTAGTTTCGCCTCCCTCGTACAGTGTTAGCATCAAGGAAGGGTCGTGGAGAATTAGTTGTACTTCGCTACTTTACCGAACTACAGTTTTCAAGAAGCGAGTAATTTTCGACTACTTTTCGACTACTTTTTCGAAACAGAAGCTGTAGCTGTAGCGAACTCCATTTTTTCAGTGGCGAAGTAGTCAGCTACTTTTTTTGAAAATTATACAACAAAAAATGATCATCAAATTACAATTCCGCGGCTTATGGCCTGTTCATAAGAACTCGGTAACCGGGTTCTCCCGCTTCCCCCGGACGAATTTCATACGGTATATAGTGCGGTTTTCGTGAGTATTATGTCGTATAATTAGTTACGACTTCTAGCTGTAGTCAGTAACGAACGAACGACTACGTTCGTTGACAAGTTTAGCGGTAATTGTAGCTGACTACAGCATACATCCATGAAACAAACATGGATAGAACTTGTAACCTTCTGATTGGTGGCGAGATATTCTAAACATCGAGCTACCGAGACTCAGATGGAGAGTGAAGGTAGCATTAATAATGCTCTGCAGGTTCGATTGATATATGTATACTGCCTATATTATGTTATATACGGAGGATATACCTTCATAACTTTGAAAAATATGACCACCATTAACTTATCTGAGAATATAGTATGAAACCAAAAGTGAAATTGGTTTTGCATTAGTTCACCAGCGGCTTATGAATAAAGCGATCTTATATGTACAAAATAATATAGTATGAACCAAAAAGTGAAACTGGTTTTGAATTAGTTTTGACCACCATTATCTTACCTGAGAATATAGTATGAAACCAAAAGTGAAACTGGTTTTGCATTATTGCGGCTTATGTAAGTATAGGTTGTATACCGTGACCGAGGTGTTTAAGCGATATATCAACCCGAGGGCGAAGCCCGAGGGTTGATATATCGCTTAAACACCGAGGTCTAAGGTATATAACCGCCTTATATCACCATTGGTGAAGTTTAGTATTTATGATGTTGATAAGTACTTATCAACCTCATGAATAATTGTATGAGGTTGATATCAGATATAATGGCCACTAGAGAACAAAGGAAACTGAACCAATGGTGATATAATGCATGGTAAAGTTGTTTTCTCTTCCTATATGATTCAGAGGTATCTAGGGCTTTCAAACTACCACTGAATAGCTTGTTTTGAAAGACTACCAATTTATTTTCTGCCGGTTTCGTTTTTTTAACACACGCTGTAGAACCAAAACTCAGACAAACAAACCGAAATTGACTCTCAAAGGTTTCTTAACGATTCTTCTATTAAAGTAAATGGTTTGAACCTAGGAGTATCATTAGATGTGTGAAGTTGATCGTCCAGGTTGTTGTAGTCTTGAGAAAGAATGGAATGCAAGAATTAATAATAAACTCTTGGGAATGCAAGAATTAATAGTAAACTCGGGAAAACATACATACTACATAACATACATACTATATAACATACTATATATACATACTATATATACATACTATATAACATACATACTATATAACATACTATATATACATACTATATATACATACTATATATACATACTATATAACATACATACTATACTACATTTACATGACGTGACGTGAAACTGTTTGGACGTGTATTGAAGTGCTCCGCGAATTATTTCGTACTTCATGAACATCTGAACGGGATACTTCTCAAAGTGGTCGGTAAAGTGTTCTTCTATTGGAATCTGAGAAACTCCAAGTTTCCTTTGCGCCATCTAAATAATATTTAGTGAAATACCGGATTGTCTATACCGAGATTTTTAACGTTTGTTTTTCAAGCTCGCGCAAAAACGGTTGGTCTTCACACGCAAGCAAACGAAGCACGCTACGTATGCTGACGACAGTGCGCGTGCTTCAATTTGATCTGTGCGCGTGCGTGCATGCAGTAATTAACTTGGAATAAAACTCATCCAACTGTACTGGCTGTAGACACACGTTTTTGTTCATAGTGGTAATATATGTAGTAGGCTTTATCTTATAATGAAACTGTAATTAGTTTTATATGTAACATTAAGAATATATTGTTGTAAGAGCATTGAGACAATTGTATAATGCTCCTAATACGTCATTATTATTATTATTATTATTATAACGTCATTACCGCACTTCGCTATTGATCATTCCTGACGCTGTGCCTTTGGAATCCGTTACAGTACCGATTACTTTGCTATTGCTAACACCACAGCGTGCAAGTGAAAAATTTCCCCACTCCAATTCCATTCAACGTTCCTTGTATGCTTCCCATATCCACGAGTTAAAAATAACAGAGCTCCAAAACACCACGCGTTGGAGTCGCATCTACTCCTATGTTATCTACCTGAGAACAATTTTGTTAAGATTCCCACTTTTATTTTTATTTTCAATGCTCTTACGATAACATTTAACTATAGCAACCTGGGCATGCATAAATTTAAAAAAATGAAGACATGTCATTCTATATCAATTTCAATTTCTTATGTAGGATAGAAAATACGATAAAGGATGTGTTGTTCATCTATCTGGTGCAGGTGAACAGACTTCACGAGAAGATATCAAGGTAATGTGAAATAGGCGTTGTAGTATATATATAGTCCACTATATCAGTGACTAGTCGAGTTAGTCCACATGAGAAGTTCAAAAGTATGATGGGATCATCTTACACTCAATAATGCAAATATACAAACCTTAAAGGTAATTAAAATGACGAATAATGGCGCTTACAGTTCTTCGATATCTATTTTCGTCTATTGAGGTATTCCGTTATATATGACATGTTATTGTGACTCAGGATGATGTCAAAATAGGCAAACAACATTGTGGCAATTCTAAAATCCGTGTATATCTTCAAAGTTATCCAATTACTTGAAACTTTCCACGTGGATACAAGTTGTCAATAGCAACAGATTAGTCTTCATTTTCGGCCATCGCAAGCAACTGAAGATTAGTTATGATCAATAACTCATCATCAGATGATAAGGATCGAGATAACCAAAGCCCAGCCCTCCGCCCCCCGGATCCAGGAACAACAAGTGCTGTACGAGTAATGCTACGAGACGAATTACACTTCAAGCAGATAGTTTTAAAGGATCTAGGATTATCACAGTTATAGTCACCTATGTCAAGGTCAGGGAATTTGCATATTTCGAATGTTTGGGTTATTCTAAGAACAATTGTAATATATCTTGTCAGACGAAAATCTAATCTTCGTGGACTATTTCGCTCTCGAAGTTGGCTATTTTGCCCTTTTTTGGCCTTTACCGTGAGATGGCAAGTACTGGTGACTACTGTTGAGAGAATGGCGTTTGGCGCCGGAAGTGACATCATATTGAGAACGGCCCTCAAAGCATAACAACAGCAGAAATATAAGACTCATGTGCTGAATGTTTTTTGCATTTTGATTTAAACTTTTACGGGAGCAATATCATCGAGCTTTTCCGAGTTAAATGAGATGGCTGATGACTCGGAAACTAATTTTATAGCCGGATACATGATGGAAGTCGAAGACGACGCAGTTGGGAGCAATTATAGAATACCCGTCCACTTTTGAAACCACATTTAAACCCAGAAATACAAACCAGAATGCTCTAAAATGTCTTTAAATATAATGTCGAAAGCTTATATTATGTGTTCTTGTTGATAGTTATCAAATTAAATGGGGTTTTAAAATAGAACGAAGCAATTGTATATGATGAACTTTCCATAATTTGACCTTTTGTCAAGTGTCAACAAAACCCTCACAATATATGGAACACAGAACAGTGCGCATCAAACGAAGGCGAACCTGTCGCCGATGCAGACTGGATCGCGAATTATAACGAGAAAAGACGTCTCGAGCAGAGTAAATTACAGTTGCTGAGATCCCGCTTGAATAGACGCGTCGCTTTGCAAATGTTGGTCAGTGTTCTTATATTATTATATATAACTAATACATGTATTATGTTTCGTGCCACTACAGACAATATCAAAATCGAATTACTACTTAACTATATTCAATAGTACTGGATAATACATGTACGTGTTCCTTTTAATTTTTTCAATTTTTGAGAAACTTTCAAGAGACATAGGTTGTGTAAGTGTGGCAATTGTAAAATTGATTTTCAGATCGCGTCCATTCAAGCGGCGTCTAAGCATCTGTAATTTACTCTACTCGAGACATATTTTCTCGTTATAATTCGCAATCCAGTCTGCATCGGCGACAGGTCAGTCGCCTTCGTTTGATGCACACTGTTCCCTTCCATGTGTTGCGAGGGTTTTGTTGACACTTGACACAACTGTGAACTGCGTCGTCTTCCACTTCCATCATGTATCCGGCTATAAAATTAGTTTCCGAGTCATCCTGGCTCTCATTTAACTCGGAAACTCCCATGAAATTTTAAATCAAAATGCAAAAAATATCGTGAAAAGGGAGATTTTGAGCACTATTTCAGCACACGAGTCTTATAGTTCTACTGTTATTCTGTTTTGAGGTGTTCTCAATATGATGTCACTTCCGGCGCTAAACGCCATTCTCTCAACAGTAGTCACCAGTAATTTACATCTCGCGGAAAAGGGCAAAATAGCCAACTTCGAGAGCGAAAAAGTCCACGAAGATGAGATTTTTTTCTGACAAGATATATTACAAATTTTCTTAGAGTAACTCAAATATTCGAAATATGCAAATTCCCTGACCTTGACATGGGCACTGTTCAGTTGCCTGAAGATCTTCACTCGGCGTGAAACTCGGAGTAGCAGCGAACATTTTCTAAGTTTTTATCTTTTTCTAAGTTTTTACCGCTGTGATCCAGTCTTTATTTGGAGATCAGTGATTTCTCGACGCCATTTCATTGTTTTCAATATGTGGATAAGTGCCATGAAAAATAATTTCTATAGACCGTTGTGGCTTCTTGAACTGCATGCATTATTCTTTTGTAAAATTCTTAAACTACTTTCCTAACGTTGTTAAAATTTGCTGTTTTTGATATGGCTTCAGGCTTGTTTTAATCATGTTTTATACTGCGATTACGGATCATGTCAAAGTGTTTGAACAATTAAGCAGCCACTTTACGAAGAGCCAAAACGGTATTTAAATCCGGTATATTCTTAATGTTCCTAGTGTATAGTTGTATGTTAGACTATGTTGTTTGTTTATCTGAAATCTCAGCGTATGTCCAGAAGTAGATTTTTGTGTTGAATTAACCTATTGAATTAGATTTTTGTGTTGAATTAACACAGAAAGTTGTCATAGGAAATGTAGAGTCAGATCCCCAACCTCTTACGTCTGGCGTTCCTCAAGGCTCGGTTCTTGGTCCGATATTGTTTGTTTTGTATTTTGCTCCTTTACAAGATATAATTCACTCACACGGATTTGAATGTATGCTGTATGCAGACGATTCTCAATTATATATAACTATGAATCCTTCTTGCAGACAGGCGACATTGGAAAGAGTAAATCGCTGCGTCGAGGATGTCCATTTGTTTTTTCTCAGAAATAAGCTAGCCTGTAATCAGAAAAAGACAGAAATTGTCCACTTTCTTTCGCGGTTCTCCCATCTAGAACCTATTTATGATATCACAATTGGCAACTACTCCGTAGAAACTACCACGGATGTCCGTAATCTTGGTGTAATTTTTGATCGTCATATGTCAATGTCTGCTCATGTCAATAAAATTTGTCGTTCAGCGCAATACTCTCTCAGATCTATTGGTAGAATCAGAAAGTACCTGAGTAGATCCGACACAGAACGTTTGGTGCACGCCTTCATTACGTCTAAATTAGACTACTGTAACTCACTGTTATATGGGCTTCCTTCCAAAGAAATATCCAAGATCCAACGTGTTCAAAACTCTGCAGCCAGGCTAGTCACTCGAGTCAAACGTACAGAACACATAACACCAATATTGCATTCTTTACATTGGCTACCGATAAGGGAACGCATCTCCTTTAAACTCTTGTTATTTACTTATAAGATAGTTTAATGCTCTCGCACCATTGTATTTAGAAAGTCTTGTTACTGGTTATACTCCAGCTCGTAATTTGCGCTCCAGTTCTAAGGGACTTCTTATAGTCCCCAAGTCTACTTCTGTAACTTATGGGGACCGCGCATTTTCAATAGCTGCTCCCAGACTCTGGAACGCTCTTCCTACCAACATTAGAACTTCAGAGTCAGTTACTATATTTAAATCACGTTTAAAAACTCATCTTTTTAGCTTATGTACTATGGAATAATTTTTTAGATTGTTGTATATTTTAACTTTTTAACTCATTGTAACTTTATCTTGTAAACGCATTGAGGCTTTGCAAAATGCGTGGCAATGCCAAGAACTGTAATTATTATTATTATTATTATACAATTTAAAAAATGATATAAACCATCTTGTAAAAGCTTGCACTAAAATTTGATCAAAGCGAAGGATAGAAAAAATATACGAGCCGATATCAAGTTTATACATAATGATATAAAACAAGGGTTCACTGATAAAAGTTGTTATTGATACGAGCTTTCGGCTGTCAGACTACAGCCTTCAACGTGTTAAGAGAAATATGGAAATTTACACTATATATATACAAGCGGAAAAATATTAATGAGAATGACAGGATGTGACATAAGATATATGCTATTCTTATATATGTTATTCTTCTAAAGAAACAATAACACATTTATTATCCATATATCTTATGTCACATCCTGTCATTCTCATTAATATTTTTCTGCTTGTATATATATATATATATATTCCACCCGGAAAGCCTTGAAGTCGCATTTTTCGCAACTGGTCCCGGTTTGATCTTAAAATGTATATATTCCAACACTCGAAATTTTCCTTCACCATAAATCCTTAGAACATGTAGTTTGATCGAGTGAAATGCCAAATATTACCTATAATATACCCAGAATCTTATCCCCGCATTACCACCATATATATATATATATACAGAACTCATGACTAGGCTCTCGGCAACGGCTTCCGTAGCTCAGTGGTCAGAGCAGTGCACTAGCATCGCAGGGTCGCGTGTTCAATTCCAGCCGGATGAGAATATCTCCGGAAATAATCCCCTCGCGAAGATCTCGCCGTGGAGGCTTCCATATATATATATATATAAGTGTAAAGTGGTAGGTCCAACTCCTTATAAGGAGGTAAAATGTCGTTTTGGAATCCGACACATAAACAGGTTTTTATGAAGGGTATTCACGTTCTCGTAATGTAGTAGACACGTATGTCATGTATAGTATTTTGACTCGCTAATTCCAAATCTGTTTTCAGAATTGAAAACGGTTAAATATTGGCTGAGATAACGTTCAAACATTTATTCGACGAAACGGGCTTTTCCAAATTGAGAATTTTTGCAAATACACGGCCACGGCGTGCGAGGTCTGGGCACCATGGATGGCGAAAATCCCGTAAGGGGGATGGAAAAGGCGGGCGAGGGGATTATTGCGGATTCGTATTTCTAGTTGGTAGATTGTATAGAAACTTTCCAGTTGTATGCTTATACGGATTGCTAAATATTTTCCTCAGAATTGAGAATTTTATAAGCACATTTGCGTATTCGGAAAACATGAATATCTATGGAACAAGATAATATATTGAGCGAGAACGTATTCTTCACTTTAAAAGTATTTATGAATAAAATCTAAATCAGGTAGACGATTTTCCATCGTATTGCCACTTAAAATAATCTCTTCGCGACCAAACGAAACCGAGAAAGCTATTTTTGTTTCGCAATTTTTATATGAAAACTGGGTTAGAATATAAATGGTCGAGAACTGACCGAAACCAAATAATTTTTTTGTACAGTTGCGAGTAAAATTATCTGAAAGATATAAAGATTTTCAGATAAATTAAATTGCTGTGTCATTCATATGAGATTACAGTGTATCTCATTTGCATCTCAAATAAACATGAACACCTATATGGTGAAATAGAGATAAGAGCCATTTTTTATCCTTTCAAAAGTTCTTTCATATAAAACAAACTTAATTTTTACTTCATATGCACTTTAGCGTGTGAGCTGCTGCTCTGCTCTACTCTTTTTAACGAAGTCACTTTAAATGACTTCTGAGTTCTGAGGTTTGTAAAAGCCACATTCAATGTTTTACGTTTCACTGGTGATCATAACAAGGTTTCGGTTTACATCTGCAACGTTGTACTATTAACTGATTAAAGGAATTGCTACTGCTTAATACTACTATACTATACTATACTAGAAATACGTTATACGCAACACCCCTTGCCCGCTTACTGTTTGAAACTTTTATAGCATAGTTGCTAATTTACTACTATAATACAGTACTGCAGTTATGCGCTTTGTCCTAGTGATGTCATCAGCGTTCAATAATTTTTGTTTTGGACACCTCCGTTCAAAGTGTTGAGATGAACTGGTACTTTGTGTTAGGTATGCAAAATGTAGCAACATTTCATTGGTCTGCAGATTACACCAGTCACAAGTGATTGATGTGGCGACGCGGCCGGGCCCCTTGCAAGGTCCAGGCTATTTTGCCCCCCTTCTCACCGACCTTGTGATTCATGAAATAATCAACCCAGTAGTTAGTATAAAAAGACACCAAAGACTGTTAAAGAATGAAGGAAGAAAGTGCATTCTCTTTATCATTGAAATGTCTAGGGGTGCATATAGTGCAAATGTATAGGCATCAATTTGGTTTTAATACAGTATTAGGGATTCTATCCCGATTGTTGGTGAGGATAGATGCTCTTGAGGTCTCAATGCAGGGCAGAGAAACTGACCTTTCCTAAGTCTGGACATGAAACTGATCGGTTAATAGAAACCCTAGGATTGGTACCATGTTAGTTAAGAAATGTCTTGAAGGCATTTTACCACCATTTCTAAAGAACTATTTTAATCTCAATGAATTTGTTCATTGCATGCATGTAAGAGCATTATCTAATATCTATTGCCTTAATTGACAATACTACATTTGTAGGATTTATACAACTTTCAAGTTATAATTAGTTTTTGTAACATATTGTACATATATATGAATATGTGTAATAAATTTATATTTGTAATAAATAATAATTGTAATTTGTTAGGAAACAGGACCCCGTCAATAGTAAATACCAGTGTTAGCATTGAACAGGCTATCCTGTATTTCTAGTTAGTATTATTAATAGTGCCTAAACTTTTCCCAATCCCAGAATGTATATAGTACAACTCTCTTAACTGACAGTTAAGTATTTCAAAATTTGTCTAAAGATTTCTGAACAATCACAATTGTCAATGCAGACTATATACAAGTTACAACTAACAAACAATAACATGACATGGTTGTTTTATTGAAGATAAAATATTGTTCAGCGTATTGTACATTGTAGGCAGAAATACAGATCTTTTTAATTGTTGGTGCACTGCCAAAATAGTGTGTAACAGGTCTCAGACATTCAACGTTTCGAGCGAAAGCCCTTCGTACGATTATAAACGATAAAGTAGTGTGTAGTGAAGGCAGTGGCTATTCGTACGGTAGCAGTATTAAAGGCGGTAGTCTTTTATAATTCAACGAAATGCTAATCCTAATAACCTAACCAAATTACCAACCCTAACCAAAAAACTATAATGTTTATCGAACTCCTTGTTTATCTCCTATCTAATATACAAATATATAGACACTTAAAAGTTAAAATAAAAGGGCCTTCGCTCAACACAGACTCACAGTGTACTATCCTTGAATACTGAGAATACTAATTTATTTACCTGCATTCGTGTCCAAGCAAAGTACCATAGGCATAGATGAATATTACAAAATAAAACTTGCTTGTCCGTCAACTACATTCCACAGTTTCGGCATTTTCGTCGCCTTTGGCTTTGTTTGATTTCAACCTTCTTGTTTCCCTTCTCTTCGCGAGCCGAACTTCGCGTTGTTCTGGAGTTTCTTCTCGCGATTTTCGACGCCTTTGTTCACAATCTTTCGACCTTGTTGATGTATTCTTACCTGTTGTTGGTTTCGTTTTCCTGCGGGCAATATCGGATAGTCTTACTTCATGTCCACTTTCGTTCTCCTCTGCTCGTGCAGCTTCAACCTGCCATTCGTTGTTTAAATCACTCATTTCACTTTTTTCCAGTTTCCAATACTGTTTAAAAATTTTAAACAGTATTCACAAACAGTATTAAAAGTCGCTTCTGAAAAATATTTTTAAAAACGATAACACAAAATGTCCCGACTCACGACCTTAGATAAATATCCTTGTAGATCCATAAATATCCTTGTTTAGCTATTTTCTTCCCCATGAGATCCGATCCTCGTCATCAAACCAAAAAACGTACGGTTGATGGATACCGATATATATACCAGCATATCCTCACTCTTATAATGACTATAATGATCAATCAACCATTCCTGTTAAAATGACGATAATGATCAAATTAAGAGCGTTAATGCTAGAACCCAACCCCAACACAACAAAGACCCTAACCCTAACCTCCCGCCTAATGGGTTATCTAACCCTAACCCCCCGCCTAGCGAGTTTTCTAACCCTAACCCCCGTAAATTTCTCCTCCCCAGGACAAACCCACCCCGTCTAACCCCTGTTTCAGCCCGTCTAACCCCTGTTTCAGCTCGTACATTTATAGACTAGTGAGTGATACTAAGCTTGTGGGATAGTAATTGACTATTATACGCATGCGCGACTCTCTTAAATTGAACATTGTCATCATTTTAACAGGAATGGTTGATTGATCATTATAGTCATTATAAGAGTGAGGACATGTTGATATATACACGGGACAAACTTTTTCTGAAACTATTGACAGACCAGACGACCGGACATTGTACACGACCGGACATTGAACCACCCCGTCAAGATTATCACCCTCGCCCCAGCGCCTTCGGCGCTGGACGGCGCTTCGCGCCGTCCGGGCGAGGGGACTATATTTTCTGAGGTTACATCATTGCCTTACTTTTTTGTTTTGACAGGAAATTTTTAGCATCGAAGGACTCTGTATTGCTTGGGTGGATTTCCGACGTGGTGACAAAGAAGTATGGAATTAAAGTTTTTTTATGTTAAAGTAATATATATATATAATATATATATATATATAATATATATATAATATATATATATAATATATATATAATATATATATATATATATATATATATATATATATATATATATATATATATATATATATATATATATATATATATATATATATATATATATATATATATATATATATATATATATTATATATATGTATATATATATGTATATATATATGTATATATATATGTATATATATATGTATATATATATGTATATATATATATATATATATATATATATATATATATATATATATATATATATATATATATATATATATATATATATATATATATATATATATATATATATATATATATATATATATATATATATATATATATATATATATATATATATATATATATACTGTCATTGTCAAAAAGGTTGTCCAAGTCAAGTATACCAATATACATATATACCTATCACGTGTTACATTAAATATGCGTTAACGCGCGTGGATATTTAAACGTTTAGCGTAGGCAACCGTATAGGCAAAGGAACTGCAGTATTTGACAAACAACGCAAGATGCCACGACCATACTCGGATGACTTGAGATGGAAAATGGTTTATCAACATTCGGAGTTATTTGTTTGTCCGAAAACTGTCTACTGTACCTGTTCTTTAACACAGGTGATGTAAGGACTTGTTGCCTTTGTCATTTAAGTGGAAGTATAACCATTATATCCGCAGGAGGAGTTCTATCCTTCAAAATCCTAATTTCAGTTACATGAAATACCAACTGAAAATCAACTGGTTCTGCTTTTAGTGCAGAGACTTTAAAGCTTATTCACAGACTTGGAATTACACGCAAGAAGGCAACAACAATTATTAAATCTTACTTATGAGTCGTACGCTGTATTTGCCATTTCTTTTCTCGTGTGAACACTAAATGTACTTGTAAAACTGACGGTGTAAACTATTTATTTACGAATGAAAACATTCATGTATGATGTATGCAAACTTCTTGGATAGGTGCAGCGAATTGCATATCAGCGAAATGAACGTCTCAGGCAAAGATTCAAAGCTGAAATTAGCATTTTTAACCAACTGGTTTTCGTGAATGAAACAGGCATTGTCACCTTGTATGCAGGTTACATCAATTTTACTACCTACTTGAAATCAGATTTTCCAGTGTGTGACAACGGTCCTTAGCGCGTTAACTATTTATAGAACCAAAACTCAGACAAACAAACCGAAATTGACTCTCCAGGGATTCCTAACGACTCTTAGTTTCCTATTGTTTGGAATGCAATAATTATAGCAAACTCAGACTGACATATGTACTGACGTCATTACCGCGCGCTTCGCTATATGGATATAGTCCTAGTGGAACACCGGCTGTTGTTAAAGATTACAGCTATGCATGTTGGGGCCTGAATACAACTATATTATAGAGCGCTTTACGCGAAGTAGCCTTGTGACGTTAATCTAATTGTCTTTATCTGTTCCCCTTTGGGAATTAAACATTTGCATTGTGACAAGTAATCTGTACTGCTGTTGTTGTATATCTCCACATTCAGTACATCTGGTAAAACATTCCGCAATTATTACTACATTTCTGCTACGCTATCGACCAGGGGGAAATTTGTGATCCGTCTGACCTGGAAAGTTTTTGTTTTGTATGAGTTTCAGTGCTATTTGCTTGCACGTGCATAATCCCCGCGCGCGTTAACGCATATTTAATGAAACACGTGATAGGTATATAAGTATATTGGTATACTTGACTTGGACAACCTTTTTGACAATGACAGTATATATATATATATATATATATATATATATATATATATATATATATATATATATATATATATATATATATATATGTATATATATATATATATATATATATATATATATGTATATATATATATATATATATATATATATGTATATATATATATATATATATATATATATATGTATATATATATATATATATATATATATATATATATATATATATATATATATATATATATTATATATATATATATATATATATATGTATATATATATATATATATATATATATGTATATATATATATATATATATATATATATATATATATATGTATATATATATATATATATATATATATATATATGTATATATATATATATATATATATGTATATATATATATATATATATATATATATATATATGTATATATATATATATATATATATATATATATATATATGTATATATATATATATATATATGTATATATATATATGTATATATATATATATATATGTATATATATATATACTTTACCCAGTAAAAATACTTCAGCCAGTAAAAGTGCGCAATGCACACTGAGTTGTTATAGACTTTTACATTCTTGATGGTTTATATATATATATATATATATATATATATATATATATATATATATATATATATATATATATATATATACATATATATATATATATATATATATATATATATATATATATATATATATATATATAGACCAAAACCTACACGTATATATATATATATATATATATATAAAAGCACAAATAGGTAGAGCTGTAATTGTTATTGGGAAATTTTGCTTAATCAGGTGGTGATTCGTAAGAATTCAGGTAGATTGCCTTTAGTTATTGACTTCCATCCGGCTTTTACAGGGGTATCAAAGATTCTTAATGAATTGCAACCGATTTTATTACTTTCGGAAAAGCCTAAAAATATATTTTCGAGTGGTCCTCCAATGGTTTAATTTAAGACGCCTAAGAGTCTCAAAGATATTTCAGTATGAGCGAGATTACCCAAACTTAATATGAAGATTGTTAGGGTTAATGGTATACATAAATGTGGTAAATCCGTGACATTGGTGAAAATGTGGACAAAAGTTTATGGATATATGAAATATTTATGGCAAAGGACTCTTATATTATAAACTATTCTTTAGACTGTGATTCTGCTGGGGTAGTTTATTTGTTATTATGTGAGAAATGTGGAATACAATACGTGGGAAGTAAAATTAACACATTTAGGATTAGATTTAACAATCATAAGATCACCCTTACACGGTATACAGGCCTCATTGCGTTAAAAAGGTTCGCTCGTTTTCGGCTCGCCTTTTCAAAAGACACTCGATCTGAATTTGAAATCCCAGAAAAGTTCTCCGTCTCGTATTTAAAATATAACTTACAAACCACATTAGAAAAATTCAAATTGAATTGGATGTAGTCGAGTCACCACGACGTGGAACTTAAAGGGCTGCTGATACTGACATTCTGGTCATTGAGTTAGGTCTTAAGCAAGTAAAGCGAAGTGGGGAAAGTTGCCGCAAACGATATTATTTGTTCGTTGTCTATAAGCGTACCTTAGTTTGCACGCGATCAATCATTTCTTTTTATTTCCGTGACAGGCTTTTCAACGAAAAACTTGCATTGCATGCAATAAAACCTGAAAAATCTTACATCGCGACATGCTCCTGACAAAAAAGATTATTTTGAAAACGTACACATCATGTAAAAACAGCTAATGAACTAAAAAAATAAAATCTCTGTGCCTGCACAAACTTTCTGAATTATAAATAGTGCCTGCGAACTGCATACGTCATACACAGTTTTAATAATTAGCTAAAAAATCAGCAAAAATTGTGCCTGCGCAAATTGAAAATGTGCCTTCGAGAGGCCTGGCGGTATGGGAAGAGTAAAAGGGGTATGCCGGGTGAACATTTATATGCAAACTTTTATAGCGATGGCCACTCTGGTTTGAGTGAGGGAAGTTATGGTAATTGATATTAATGATTTGTCATCGGGGACTAAATCTTAGAAAGGGACACCTTTCATGACTTTGATTACGGTTTTATGAAGAAGGGGCAGTGCCCCGAAACGTAAAGACGTAGCTGAAATATTTGATTAAAATTATTGTTTTTTTAGTTGAGCACATGGTTGAAGGTTGACTTTTTGATGAATTCAAATAGTGTCATCCTACTTGTGTAAGAGATTTGTTTGGCGGAAACCAAATAGAATAGACATGATTTTTCTTTTAGGGATTTGTTCGCTTCACCAAATGTGGTGATGGGGAAAAAGCTGTTAATGCGGCGAAAGAAGCGAATGACAATAAGGTGACATTACGTGGTGTTGAAACTACATTGAGGGTACTCGAAGGTAAGTACCTTTAGGAAATATAGCTTCTAGTAACCGTGACAGAAGTACTGCTAGAGATTTGACTCTCGACCTGTCTATATTTTCGTGTCTTTATTAAGGATTCATTCCTTCCACGAGGGGAACGTAGGCTGCCACGTATCTATGCTATATCACGTAGAATATCAATCACGCGTAGAATGTCAACTCTCAGGTTAGTCTCATTAGTTTACCAATCGGGATTAACTTGGCAAAGCAAAGTTTCTAGTTCTACATTGGAGTACATTGGAGCAAGGGGTATTGAATTCTAATCTCGACTTTTTCTACACCACGGATGATGTAATGCTTGCATGAACCAACCGGAAATAGATAAAATCGAGCTTAGCAGTCATTCTCAGTCTGGAAGATGTAGCATACATTTTTGTATAACAATTGGCAAACATGGAAGGACAATAATATCTGCAAAACACGGTGGAAATGTAGACGATGAAACGCTCAAGGATGTAGGAAATAAAGTCTGATTGCCGAATAGAAGAAATCAACAAAGCTGAATATTAAAAAACGAAAGTGATGTCAGATGAAGGTCGGAATGCAATACATAACAAACGACGACGATTCTACTAATATTGCTCAACGACAACTAATGGGGATCAATGAAAAGCGCATTACAAGACCTTCCAAACCATGCGAGTGAAAAGGATGAAGAACGGATTGCCAAAAATTTGAATAGAAGTCAATGATTAGGTAATCTTGCCACACGACCCCACAGACGTTCAGGATTTGGGTGTGTTATCAATGGTTCCTTTTGCTGTGTCTGTTGATACTGATTGCACGCTGTACACTGTTCGACATTCTCCTTAATTTCATAGCTCATGTTGGGCCAGTACAGTACATCTCGTGCCTTTCCTGACACAATTCGCTTCCAAGATGGCTAGAATGTATGCGTTGTAACATCTCGTGTCGTATTGACTTCGGGACAATAACTCTTTCTCCCTCCAATAATACACCATTCCAAACTGTCAGTTCTTCCCGATAAGTGCAATAATTTCTGATAACTACTAGCACCTACCGTCTTGTCTCCACCAACCAGTAAGGGTGGTGGTCTTCAATACTTGCAAAGTATAACTTCATATATTGGGTAAAAACGCGTAAAAAAGCGTAAAAAAACACGAGCCGCTAGACGAGTTGGATCAGAGTATCCAAACACGGAAAACCATTAGGTATTTATTTTATAAAATAACCACAGAGAAATATCGGTAAAAGTTATTAATATAATTAGATCAACATTGCAATTCTCCTAAAAACCGTCAACTACTAATCAGCTGGGGAGGTCTGTCATGTTCTTCTCAGTGACGGTCAATCATGGATGGTTTTCTATATGACGCTGACGACAGCAGACAGCCGAAAATAAGCTTGAGGTATAAAAAAAAATTACGAAAACATGCTTAGAAAGATAAAGATGAAAAAGATATTTCCAGATGGATTTAATCACGAAAAAAGGCCGTTTAACTTTATGTTGGATTGCTGCAGATGTAAAGTGATGTTGTGAGTTTGCCTAGCCTTCGTATTCTACAACACAGAATCTTTTTGTGCTTTTCTCTCACTGTCGAGTGTTGTTCGGTGATTTTTTGATGTCTACAAGAACAAAATGAATAGTTTCTTCGTGAATATCCTTAAAATAAAATAAACATAGGTAAAATACCTTTTCCATGTTCTCTTGGTGGACTGTATCTATAAAAGTGTTGTCTTTTTGGGTTTTATTGAAACTTTCAATAAGGTGAACTTCCCCCTCACAAATTATACGGAAATTCTCGTTCGCTTTATCGTTGCTTTGTCCACTTTAAATACTTATAATTTCCTATATGTTTTCGACCTATTTTTGCAAAATCTTGTGAAAATTAACAGGAAAGATTGCTTTTTTTTCTTTATAGTTTATATTGTGCATATCTATATGTAGAATGCTAATAAATGTTTAAAAACGATGATGGGTCGGCGTGATTTTTGTGTGTACAAGACCCCCCCCCCCCCTTTGCTTGTTGAACTAAAACCAAACATTCAACTAAATATTTTACAGTACATGATTAATTTGTTTACAGATTGCTTGTTCTTCATAAATTCATCACAAAACAAAGTGATTTTATTAATTTAAAGATGTATCCGTGTTCAGTTTGCTTTTTAATAAACCTACGCCTTTTTTTAAATAAGTAAACTTTTACTGTCAGAATAAATAATAATAATTAAGGCTGGATAAAATAACTAATTATTAGCACGATGTAAAAGCTAAAAATGAAATTTCTAGCCATCGTCTGGTGGCCTAATTTCGCAAAAATCATGTTAGAAATGCTGTAAAAGCAAAATTTTCCTGTGCGAAAAACTCGTCCAGAAAAACGAACATTCCTGCCGATAGCAAGCACGTGATAGCTCTAAATGACCAGTTCCTCGTGCGTGTACATTACGCTGCAAGTACTGCAAATAAATGCTCATTTCCTCAACATCAAAGCCCACTATTTCTGACAACCAGATTGCTCTCTATCGTAAATATTCGCTGTATAAAACTGAACTCCATTTTAAAACTGAACCCGCCAGAACTTGAATCACGTCTTCCCATCGATATTTTCGCGCTTAGATGTTAAGGTTTAAAGTTTAATGTTTAAATACCTGAAGGAAAACCTTTCCATTGCTTATAGACACTTAGTATAGTACTCTTATTTTCGTTATTTTGGTCGAAATGTTGACAAAGATTTTATTTGGTGTTATGTCAGCGGAAAGTAGTAGCGATTTTAGATTAGTAGTAGTAATAGCTTTTTGAGGTCCACTACCTCGTTGCCATGGGCAACCGTGTGACCGAAATTTCAAGACGAGGCGAAAAAATATTTATTGAACCCCAAGCTTGCATGAAGTACTGTATGGTTGCACGGCGATGGCCTTGAAGTCTTAAGAGTCTAGTGTTTGTTTTTCTGCGTCGACAGGTTACAATTTCGCGCACGTTTAACAAAGTTTTTACCTTTATTTAAAAGTTTGTAGCTTTGAAATATTTTCCTTATGCCTAAACAATGTTCCGGAAGGCGTAAAAGAAGAAGGTTCTCTGGCAATCAGTTGACAAAATCACACGCAGTAAATATTGCGTGTAATCTTGTCGAATAAGAATATTGTTCGAATGAAGAGGTATAGTTCTTTAACTATATCTCATATATCTCGGCTAAAACGCTTTTGTCCAAGTCCACTATCGATGATGGGGAGAATGATGTTCTGAATTGCCCTGTGTCATGTGATGGTAATTGGCAGAGACGTGGTTATTCATCGCTAAATGGCTGTGTTGTTGTCATGTCGGTTGATACTGGTCTTGGGTGCTGAAGCCATCACACAATCATGTGAGCAGTGTCAACAGCATTCTAACCTCGATAAGGACAGTGACGCATATCGCTTGTGGAGAGCTGAACATAATAGTTGCAAGGCAAATTATAAAGGATCTGTCCCGGCAATCGAACCTAAAGCTCTCTGTTGAAACACACCAACTCAGTTATTCTGAACTGTGTGGAGATGGTGACAGTAAAAACCGTGCACAAATCAAAGATGTTTGTTTGCCAGATGGGATTGAGGTGACAAAGCATGGACAAAGTGCATTAGACATGTACAAAAGAGAGTTGGAACTGCATTAAGAAATTAAAATAACTAACTCAATGATCGATAATAATAGATGCAAAACTATTATGGGATTGCAATCAGAACAAATGTCGGGAGTTTAGAGTTAATGAAGAAGGCATTCCTTGCAAGCTTGATCCATTGTGATTAAAATGAGTGTATCACACTTACTGTCCAGATGCAGACAGTTGGTGTGGGTACCTGGACTTCCTCTGGAAGTAGCCAGTTTGGCAAAGACTTAAAGAAGATGAGCTTCTTTCTAAGTGTTTGTATGGAATGAGAGCCGAAATGCTGTGATATGGCAGAGAGTACCTAAAGAAGTGTTTGTGTTGAAATATTTATTGAAATGTGGATTGCATCAATGTATGATGCTATTTCCTAGTGGGAATATACCCATACAGAAACCTCCGATTTTGATCAAATACATTATGCTTTAACAGTTCTCCTTGGAAAACTATTTCATATAACTTGGTCATTTTGGGGGGTAGTTACTAACAAGTAGTGCCCCTGTGATATGAACCTAAAAGGAAGTCACATTTCTCAATTTATCTTGCGGTTTGTGGTTACCGAGTGTATGGGTGTGACAATGTCATATTTACCTTTCCAATAAAAAAATGTATTTTGTGAACTGTTCAGGTTTTAGGTTCATATTGTGGAAAATATTGTGGAAAATAAATTCTGTGGGGCGCTAGAGCTGTCCCAATGCAGGTTTTAAAATGGCCTATCTTAGCAGTACTTTTGGTCACAATATGAACCAATCATAACCTTCACTTTTCCCTCAATTGCTTTTCCACAAATACATGATTTAAGAAACATCGTAAGATTTTATACAGTCGTGTATTTTCGTTTTGTTTTAAGGTGACGAAGAAAAGGATTACTGGGATAAGTTGAGTGAATTGAAAGAAAAGCTTAGGAACAAAGGTACTGTTGAAAATATATACTGTAGTTATAGTAAGGTTTAACTTTTGGGTACACCACGTTTATTATTTATTGCTCGACTTGTTGACTCAGGTCTTCTTCAGAGCAAATTCGAAGATATCAACAGGATATCAAGATTTACTCAGACCTTACTATAACTACAGTATTGTCACCATGCACGCATTCAAATAACAGACCAACCTCTTGATTTTAATCTTGATTTATCTGGATATAATTTTGAATATGTTCCTACCCCGCTGGAGGTGTGGATATATATATAAAAAACACTTCTTACAAATCCTTCAAATCTCACATAATTGATCAATTATACAGGATTCTGGCAGTTATATTCCCTTATATTGCCAAACTTTAGTCAAGCTATATTCAAAACCCTGCTTACGCAGGCAGCATTCTACTTTTTTCTACTCTTTATATATATATATATATATATATATATATATATATATATATATATATATATATATATATATATATATATATATATATATATATATATATATATATATATATATATATATATATATATATATATTATATATATATATATATATATATATATATATATATATATATATATATATATATATATATATTGCAGATAATATTAATTATTCCATTCTAGATAATATTTCAAATATTTACTTCCAAGCTCTGTGGGTTGAACTCGTTATGGAAAATAACCAGACTATTGTTTGCGGAGTTATCTATAGGCAGCACAACGATCCCTCAAAATTCTTAGACTACATGAGTGAAACTTTGTTTAATTTTAATAAGTCACATAAGACTGTACTAACAGTAAAGAATTCTTAAACTATTTATATAGCTCGCCATTTTCCCCAACAATTTCTAGACCTACGACAGTTTATTTTTAAGACAGACCTGTTAAAAAGAAACATTGCTTCTTATGGCAATTTTAAAAAAGCCATATATTCAAGGTTTCTGGAACAGAATCGTTCGATTGAACATTTCTGCATGAAAAAGACTTATTAGTGTATTTCAGATTTATACCTTTAGATTTTGTACAAATTTAGTATATTTATTATCTCTTTGTAAAGTTTAGTGAGGGCCATTATGAAAACTACTGGGTAACCAGTAATGGTGTTTTTACCCTCGGTAAATAAAGTATTTTGTTTGTTTGTTTGTTTGTTATGGAGACTCGGCTACCCTTATTGACAATATTCTTCCAAATAATATTGAATATAATTCAGTTAGTGGAAATATTGTATCTGATATAAGTGATCATTTTTCTCAAGTATGTCTCCTGTATGATTGCAAAATTTCACATAGTTCTAAGCAGAAGAAAATTAGAGACTATTCGAAATTTAACAAACAAAATTTTCTGTCCGAGCTCCAAACTAATTTTGGAAATTCCATAGAACAAATAAATATTGCCAACACCGCTTTCAATATGTTCTATTATAAACTTAACAAATTAGTAAATAAACACGCACCTTTCAAACCTTTAGCTATAAGCGTAAGACAAAACAATTATTCAAACCTTGGATAACTAAAGGAATTAGAACTTCAAGCTTTGTAGAAATAAGTTTACTGAGCTATCAAGGCATAGTAAGTCTTTATATTATCATTCTCTCTTTGAATGAAATTACCATAATATGAAGCAAACATGAAAGGAATAAATTATCTCATCTCTAGCGAAAGGACAAAAAATAAACGCGTCAGTACTATCATGAACACCTATATTAATATTTCTTCATTATTTACCAATGTTACTGAGGTCCATAATTATAACACTAAATCTGCAGCGCGAGGTAATTTTTGCCAACCTTGATCAAGGTTAAATATACAAACCAAATAATTTTCTTCGATTGCTGTAAAAGTTTGGAATAGTTTACCATCTATAATTCGCTATCTGAGTAAATCAGCTTTTAAAAAGAGATGCAAAAGCTTACTTCTTGATGTCGTTTCATCTTGTGATGACTACTGTATGTTGATCTTGTCCAGATTATGCAAACAGTATCCAAGTTATAATGGTGTAGGTTTTACTTTTGGTTCTTGAAACTTTTCAAATATTTTGCGTTTGCGTCACGTTTACGTCATGCGTTACGTCATAAGTCTTCGAATACTTGAATTCTTTATAGTATTTATTGCCGACTCTCGTGATTCTCTATAACATTCAGTTCTGCGATAGAGCTTTTTGTGTCTATTGTTAAGCCTATACTTATTATTATTATTGTTAATAGGCAGTTTATTGGCTGTATTTAAACAGCTTGTGGACTGTCTATAAAAATAGTTTAATACTTTTTAATTCAATTTGTGGGCTGTTTGCAATTTAAACAGTTCGCAACGATTGATTTAAAGTGTTTGTGAAACGAACATTAAGTTTCAGTTATTTAAATGAACTTCTAAAATAACGAAGAATTGTAATTTAGAGCTCAATTTCATATCTCACGTCGTTCTTGAGATTTTTGTGATATACAAATGATAACCACCGACGTCACGAGATTTTTACACGTTGTTAGAAAATCAGGTATATATTTGAGATTATTCGACAAAATCACTTGAAAATGAAAAAAACGACACTTCGTGGAACTTAACATTATTACATGAAAAGAGCGATGCCAAATTAATTTACTATATTTCTAATCGCTTCATTTTCTGAAAATTTGCAAACCTCGTGACGTCGGTGGTTAATCAATAAGAAAAATGTTTAACTGAACGCGCCAACGGATGTAATAAGACACTTTTATATATCAGTGAGAGATAGTATACTTGGACAGTTTACCTTGAAGAGTCGCATAGACTCAAATGTCACAAGCCTAAAATGGAAGCCTGAAATATAAAGTAGTATTAATATTTCTTATAAAAGAACCGGAATTAATTGAGCGACAACACGCTGTCTGATTGGTTACTGAGCTCAAAAACCGTGTCATTATAACTCAATAAAGCTTAAGCTGACGTGATTCCTCGCGTTGATTTTGTCGTTTTTGACGGATTTTAAGTAGTTTAAATCACAAAAGGAAGTCAAAGAATAGCTGGATACAAGGCTAATTAAGGTACTAACACAACAGAATGTTTTAACCGCAACGTTGAGTGCATTTTCATCGCTAATCTCCAACGTGTTTTCAACAAAGGCTTCCTAGCAACGCACATAGCAACGCCTCTTATAACAGGTAAATCTGCATTTTCTATGGCTTTATTGTTAATTTAATGATGTTCTTTTATAAAAGAAATAAAAAGCTTTTTCGTTGTGTGATTATCGAGTTATAATGGCACTCGAGAAGCTACCAAACCACGGCTATACTTTACACGCATCTCTCGTGTCATTATAACTCGATAATCACACGCGACACGTTTTTTATTCCTTAATTAAACCAAAGGACTTTCTAGCGGCTTTTCTAGCTATGAAGTAAATTACTCTGTCTGGTGGACCTTTGAATTATTTCTTGGTTAAAAGTAAAATAGTTTACAAAAAATTGAGGGACTTGTTTTTTGAGACATTTCTCAACAGGTTTGAGAACACGTTCCTGCACCTGCGATGTAACGTGTCCCGTTTAAGCTTGGTAAGCGCATAGTCACTGCTGTCTGATTTCAAAACAATTCGAGCAGCACATCGCTGAAGACGTTCTAAAGGTACGTTTACACACTACGATTTGTCGGGCCGATTTTCCAAATATGGACATCCGATTGATGGCGTTAGCGTTGATGTCAGCAAGTCCCGACACTGAAAATTGGGAGAAAAATCTGTAGAAAAGTCACAGATTTTTCCAGAGTCGTCGCGATTTTTTGACTGTAACTGTGACTACCGAATAAACGCGCGTATATTAAAAAAAAATTAGAACAAAAAAAGAAATGTCGACTGTAAAAGTGTATAGCAGACGAAGCTGTTTTATTAAATACTGAACTAGTTATAGTTTCTTCACCCAAATTGACCTTTTCTTTTTTTCCTTGTTTTTATTGCCGCCATAATCAAAACCATCGAAGCCGAAGCTGCGATAGCCACTGAGTCGCGTCTCTTTCACTTTCCGACATTTTTTTTGTTCACGACATTTACATACAATTTTATGTTGCCTATAGTGATTTTAGGGATTTGTCGGGGATGACGAATTAGCGAAATTTACCGCGAATCACGTAAATATTCGTCAGTGTCGGCCCGACAAATCGTAGTGTGTAAACGTACCTTAAGAGATCACTCTCCTTTAAACTATATACGATTTGTAAAGGGTGTTAGCAGTATAAGTTGTCAGTTGTTTCCTCATCCGAGCAAGCATCCCTATTACTCTTTCCAGCCTTTGTGGTGATATGTTTGACATGAGCAGCCAAGTCAAACTCTCGTCGAGCACCATGTCCAAATATTTAAAATCAGTTACACGATTTAGAAGCTGATCACCAATTAAAATTTTAAAATCGTTTACTCGTGACAGTATCTAGCATTAGTCCCAAATAAAATAACTTCTGTTTTTACGTGCAAAAACAGACAATTTCTAATTATCCAATCATGAATCAATTGCCAGGTGATGATTTAACTTCTTCTCAATTTCAATTACATCCCTTACTGACAGCCTTCTATCTAGGACTTTTCGTTTGAGGGAGAAGCAAGGACGTAGCCAGGGTTTGGAAAGGGGGAGCGAGCGCCAAAGGCGCGAGCATCTTGGGGTGTCCGGAAGCACGCCACCCCAGGAAAATTTTGAAATCTAGAGTCTCGGAAATGCCATTTCCTGCATTTTGGAGGAGATTTTACACAATTCTGAAGGTTTGGAAAAGTCATAAAACACTAAAAACAACACTTTCCAGGATTTTAAGTACATTTTATATTGTTTATTAAAATCTATAATATATTTCATATTGAATCAGTTAATTTGAATTAAGTTACATGCACGCCTGACCAGTAAATACGTACCTAAAATGAACAGGTTTTGTTATTGGCTATATGGAAACAAAAGTGGTTAGGACATTGGTTTCTTTGTGGTTGATTCTATTGTTTTATTGTTTTAATCAACCAATCACAAAAACATGTTTGTGTAGGTAGGTGACGACCCCGTCTGACAGCTCATATTGCACACACCGAGCCTGCGGTGCCGTGCGTCCAGCAGATTACGGTACTACTTCATGTTCCTTATCATATAGTGTCTTCGACTGACTGGGAATACTTACTTCATATACACCGACCTGAATGATTGGGGGGGGGGGGGGGGGGGGGGGGTGGAAGCTGGGCTGTTTGGGCCTAGATAGAACCCTGGCTGAGTAAATGTAAAGTTCGATACCTATTTTCTTTTCCTATTATTTCGCTTTGTATTTTTCTAAATTATTTGAATAAGGAAACAAGAAAACGCTTTTAAATCATTAAATTTTTAAAATTGGAATATATTTTTAAATTGCAAAGTTTTTAAATTGGAATATGTTTTCATGTCTTCTCAGCCGTACTCCTAAATAGAGTACTCGAAGTTTACCGATATTCTGTAGCCGAGTGATAAGTTGATTTGGTATTATCTATTCACGAGAAATAAAGAACTGCTGGCATACTCCGCTTATTTTACTTCACATGCGAGGGTACTATAGATGGACGAAATAATCAATTTTATTTGTGAAGAAAGTGCCATTATTGTTCATACTTGAAATCAAAAGAAGAGACGGATGTCCAAAGTTCACATTCAAATATCACGTGATCACTAGGATATATAAATAAAATCATATCGTGAGTGCAGGGCCGCCGAGAGGTTCTTTGGGGCCCGGGGCAAAATATCGTTCTGGGAGACCCGACGACGTCAAAATGTCCAGTGGGCCGCGTCCCTCCTTTCAAGAAACCCTGGATGCCCACACAATGTTTAGTGACCGCATTTCTATGGGGGCCTGCTGCCCCTGAACGTTTTTGAATTTAAGGTCTCTGAAATGGCATTTCCTGCACTTTGAGGGCATTTTTGAGCAAAATCTAAAGACCTTAAATCACGGTATTTTTTGTACTATTGTACTTTTTTTTTTTTGTACTAATGTACTATTTTTATGGTATCATAAATAAAAAGACAAAAGGGGCACCTTCGCGATAAATTATTGAATCACAGAAGAACATGTTTAATCAGTGGCGTAATGGAGCTACTGAGACTCGGAGTGGGACACTTAGGGAATTTGCGTTCGGGGCCCCCGGCCCCCATACATATACAGTATGATATATTTCAAAAATCGGTTTCAAGAAGTGATGCGGAGCTTTCTGGGCCCCTTAATGAATGGCCTGTTGTCAGTTTTGAGGTCGGGTCCCTGTTGCGGCTCCTGCCCCACAGTGGTCGAGGACCCTTACTCCCACCCAGTTGCCGTCGATTGCGATACTGTCTTTAATCTTCATCATGTCCAAAACTCAAAAGTTCAAAGATATTAGGGGACCCATCTCAAATTAACGGCGGCCCTGGTTACTGATAGTCGCTTATTAACTATATAGATTTAAAATGTTAACACACTCACGCAGGTTCGCCGTGAGGGGGGACAGGAGGGGGGGGGGGGGGGGGGGGGGGAGTTGCCACGGGCCCCCAATTTGAGAGGGGCTCCCTAACATTTTTGAACTTTTGAGTTGCTCAAAAAATTATGAACTTTAGATTTTGCTCAAAAATGCCCTCAAAGTGCAGGAAATACCATTTCAGAGACCCTAAATTCAAAAACTTTCCGGGGGAGCAGGCCCCGGATCCCCCTAAAAATGCGGTCACTAAATATTATATGCGTCCCTCCTTTCAAGAAACCCTGGATCCCCGGCCTACTGGACATTAACCTCTCGGGGGCCCTGTCAGACTAAAACAGCAAAGCGGCTGTATCAAATGCTTTGCTGTCGAAAATTGCCAACTGGTAAATTTACCCTACAAAATGACCAGCGTGATTTACCATCGAACCGCGCTAAATAAACCCCCTTCCAAATCGGATTTAACAAGCTCATATAATCAAGATCGTTTGGCAACGTTTTTGTTATTCCGCAATAAATGTGTCATCTGAGCATCAATTTTGAATTTTTAGGGGGAAAGAGAAATCCACATCGCTTCAACCAAAAGAGAAGATCAGAAAAAGAAGAAATTCCGAGCAAGGACGATACAAGTGGCGAGCCACCCGCAAAAGCAATGAAAGTAGAGGAAGAGCCACCCGCAAAAGCAATGAAAGTAGAGGAAACTTAGGTTTCGACCGTAACTAATATGTTGTGTCACAGAGAGCATTCACTAATTTAACAATTTGTCTTTTGTCTAAATAAAGTTAATGGTCGTAGCTAACAAAAAAAATTCTATAATTAATGTTGTGTAAATCCTTCGAATTCTTGATTTCCTTGAAGTACTTAATTTTCGTCGATGTCCTTGATTTTTGGAAATCCTCGATTCTTTAAGGGGGCATGCTACCTTAAATTTTATGTTCGCGAACCCATGATGTAATAATGGTCTATCTTATGGTTAAATGTATATGCAACATGCTATATATAATTTTAAAGCTTATAACATGCTCTAAACAAATAGCATTACAGATGCCCTCCCAGGCAAAACATAAATGTAAAAAAAACCTGCAAAGCTGGGGATGCTATCTAGTCAAAAACTAAGCATCAAGAATTGGTCATTTTAACTTGTAAAATACATTACATCCCAGTCAACAAATTAATGGATGCTTTTTACCCTAGACATTCATTACATACAACCAGGCACATTTGCGGATCCATATCACGTATTCCCCCTTGCTGACCCCCCTTGTGTTGTAACCGTTTTCAACATCTATTCATAATAATAGTAGTTCGTGAACATGTGTAATATTAAACAGATGTAAGTTGAACAGTTGTATAAAAATGCAGTTGAACATAAAGATAAAATAGTTGTATAACCATTACAAGATACCTTAATACCTTACAAGATTAAAAAACCTACAAGATACCTACAAGATACCTACCCTCAATACCTTACAAGATTACAAGTTTCTACATGTGCCAAGATCCCATACGAAAGGAGGTGGGGTATTCCTTCGCAAGGGTTTCAACGTAAATGAAAATGATGTCTTAACGTTTGCGTGAATGGAATATATGGATCTTTTGGATCATCACAGTTTATAGACCTCCCCCATCTCGTAAGAACAACCTTACGACATCCATGTTCCTCAATGAATTTTCTACGCTTTTAGAAGAGTTAGTTGTTGTTCCGGGTTATTTGTTAATTGCTGGGGATTTCAATTTCCATATGGATGTTAATGATGACGATGCTACTAGGTTTACGGAACTCCTGGATTCAGCAGGTTTACAACAAAGCGTTACTGGTACGACTCGTCGATGTGGCCCCCAACTGGACCTTATTATTGATCGTCAGGAGGATAGTTTGCTGTCTACTGCCATGGAGATCGTCTCTGATTTACCCTCAGATCACAGTGCTGTTGTTTGCAGCATGGATTTTCCGAGACCCCAATCATCTAAAAAAGTTATTAATCATCGCGATTTACGTCGTATGGACTTACAGACATGGCGAAAAGATATCCTTGACTCGCAATTAATTTGTTCGTCCGTATCTGATGTAAATACTGCTACTGAACAGTTCAATTGTGTATTGTCCGAGCTTTTGGACAAACACGCACCCAAACGTATACGCGCTCAATTACCCTTCGCCCAAATGCTTTTTAAGAGTTATGAAGAAACAAAAACGACAGTTTGAGCGTAAATTTCTCTACACGCCTTCAGGTTCATCATCAATTGTACAAGGAACAATATCGTATATACGCAAAGGCAATTGATTTTGCAAAAACAGAATATTATAAGGCAAAGATATCTATATAACTCTGATCAGAATCAGCAATTTCACATGATTGTATTGCCATCACATGATTCTTCGTATGACCTGGCTGATGCTTTTAGTTGTTATTTTTCAACTAAGATTCAGTTACTTCAAGATAAACAATCTATAGCAGTTGACTCACCTTGTTGTAAAAGCTCACTCAGTGAATTTACTGCTGTATCTGAAAGCTTTGTCTGTAACACTATCAAACAGTACTCGTCTAAGTCCTGTGCCTTAGATCTTGTACCTAAACATCTGCTAAAGGAATCTCTTGACGTTGTTAGCTGCCCCAACTGATTACTGACATATCAATTCATCTTGTCCACAGGAGTAGTTCCTCTTTCACTTAAGAAAGGTCTCATCTGCCCATCTATTAAAAAACCTACTAATGATAAAGAGCAATTCCCTAACTATAGACCTATTACTAACGTGGCTTTCTTGTCAAAAGTATTAGAGCGGATTGCAGACGGACAACAGACTATCTTATTGAGAATAACCTCCTTGCAAAAATGCAATCTGCTTATAGACTCTTTCATAGCACAGACACAGCAGTTCTGCGTGTTTTCAATGACATCCTTAATGCACTTGATGAAAATCAGGAAGTAGTGTTGGTACTGTTGGACTTATCATCTGCGTTCGACACCATTGACCACACCGTTCTGTTGGAGAGACTTCAGCATCGTTATGGGTTTAGTGGTCGAACTGTACTAGCCTGGTATCACTCATACATGTACCTTTCTGATCGGGTACAGTCAGTTATGGTGAAGAATACGCATTCCTCAAACAAACCATTGGGATTCTGTACTGGGTCCACTTCTCTTTTCACTCTTCTTTGCGCCATTGGATGATGTGATCAAAGCCCATAGCCTTGATTGCATAATGTACGCTGATGACACGCAGCTGTATATGCCTATAAAATCTCCATGTAATCGACCTGCTGCTCTATAGCTAAACTTGAGTTATCTATTAAGGACATCACCAACTGGTGTACTATGAATGGTCTTATATGCAATCTGAGTAAAATCTATCATCACGTTTTATGCATTGTGAACCAATGCCAGCAATATGTGTCAATGATGTGAAAATCCAACCGGCTCTGGTTGCACGTGAATCTCGGTGTTGTTGTAGATAGACATCTAAAATTAAATACTCATATAAATAACATCTGTAAATCGGCCACTTTTTGTATCAGAAATATCGGCTAGATCAGGAAATATTTGAGTAAAAAGGACTGCGAGAAGTTGCAGTGCATGCAACTTGACAGCTGTAATAGCATCCTATATGGCTTACCAGAAACTGAATTGAGCAAGTTACAGCGAATTCAAAATACAACTGCTAGACTTGTAACAGGGGTTAAAAAATCGGAGCATAATCCTCACTGGTTGCCGGTGAGATCAAGGATTTTATTTAAGATACTAATAATTACTTTCAAGGCTTTGCATGGCCAGGCGCCTGTTTATATTACTGATTTACTAAATAAATATAAACCTACTCGTGCTTTGAGATCATCAGACCGTAATCTGCTACTTGAGCCAAAATCCAAAACGGTGACGCATGGAGACAGAGCGTTCTCGGTTTCGGCACCACAGGAAATTAGAAGCTTTGATATGTTGCGTAATTTTAAGTCAGCAGTTAAGACTTTTCTTTATTAAAATTAATAGTTTTTTGTTCAGTGCCAGTAAACCTCTTCGGGGGACCAGAACAACCTCTTGTATCTATGTTGTAATAATAAGAAATAATAATAGACGTATTAGGAGCATTATACAATAGTTTCAATGCTCTTTTACAACAATATATTCTTAAATTTACTTATAAAACTTATTACAGATTCATTATAAGGTAAAGCCCACTACATATATTACCCCTCCGAAGAGGTTGAATTGTCCTCCGAAGAGGTTGTTTAATCCTCCGAAGAGGTTGAATTGTCCTCCGAAGAGGTTGAGTTCGCTATTACTGCATCTGCGCGAAGCGCAGAAAATTGTTTTTTTGCAACAAGATACGGATAGACTAGATATCTATGACAATGTTGTGCAGTGTTAAAGTACTTCATATTTAACTGAATAAAATGCGTTTTCTTCATTTATTTATTTGTTTCTTTCTTATTTATTATGTATTTAACATTTTATTGTTTTTATTTATTTATTTTTTAATTATTATTAATAAATAATATTAATAAATAATTAATTAATAATATTTTTTATTAGTTAAAAATCGTCCAGGTTTTAGTACATACCCTTTCTAGGTTGTATAAAAACAATGCATCTACTATAAATACAGCCCAATTTGAGGAAAGTGTACCACGGAGCTAGAGGACAAAATACGCGAACTTCGTTTTAACACCGTTCCCAATTTCGATCCGTAATTTCCCGCCGATCTTATCTGACGATAAGCGACTTGGAGTGGTGAACGGGTTTTAAACGTGGCCAAGCTTTTAAATGCGGTAAATTGATGTTTCCGTTAGGGTTTCGACTTTGCTTGAAACGTCAAACATGCATGCGTCTTTAATGCTTCTTGTTGGTTTTGATTCCTCTAGACTAGTTTTATCGGTGATATTGCGCCAGATCATTGTCTTACATTAGATTGGCGTAGATTCGGCTTGTGAAAAATTAGGCGTTTGAACTAGGCCAAAAGCGAAGGATTAAGCTCATACGGGTGAAAAACGCATAAAGTTTCATTTTAAGATTACGTTACCCGCCAGCATCAGTTGCCGAAAGAATTTGTAAAAATTCAAAAAAAAAATTAGGTTTAAATACTTAATAAATACTTACCAAGTAAATCTTCTAGATATACATCATGCGGTCATACCGTCACGTGACACGAAGCTGTTACGGAGTTTTGGCGGATGTTTACGGATAGACCACGTGCTATTGATGCCGACAGCGAATTCTATATTTCACCAGATTTTACTCCGTGAATTTGTCGAAAACATAAGGATTCTCTGGTGTTTCGACATTCAGGGTAAGTAAATATGATCTTTAAGACATAGTTACATTTTCATTTAAGGTTCTAATGAAGTGATTGTAGCGTGTATTTTTATTTACGGGCCCGTAAACGGACTTCGTCAAGCTATATATTTACGGCAGTCTCCTAGAATTTAATGAAACGATTGTTCGTTTCTCGGTTTTAAATTTTAACAAAGCATTTTTATACCTTGTATATGTCTTTCAGGTGACAACGTGCTGTATATTTGTGAGATTTTATTCTCACAGGAACCATAAATTGTGTTTGCACTGGACTCAATTTATATATAATATATATATTTTCGTTTAAATTGTTACGTTTATTTTGTTAAATTTACTTTGTTTAAGGACATAATATAAAATACAAAATAAGCATGTATAATGTTATATCATTTATATATGCATGCAAAAAAATGCAATGTACTTAGAATTTGTTGATATTAAACAAGACACCCGCTAGGCGTTAACTCAGGCTACTTTAACCTGTGCAGGCTAAGGCTATACTTTGGCATATTGAAGACTATGATGCAACAAGCTAAATAGCTTGAAGAAACATTATTTCTTCCCAAAACCAACATTTTGAACCAGAAACATATTTATAATTTTAGTGCATTTATAAGTTGAGCATGCTCGCCTCGTTTATACTGGGTTGCTGTGTCTCGTGCCCAGACCTCTTCGCCTAACTATGTAAAGTCAATCGACTTTAAAGTTTGTCCACAGATTTATGACGTTTTATGACGTAACTCGTAGATGTTCGTATAATCGCCGGATGCGTAAACTATCCGAATCAAATGTTCGGAACTCGCCAACGGAAACAAAATAAAATGTCTTTAGCTACGAGGGCCATCATACTTTGTGAAGAGAGCGTCAATCGTCATATAACGTGTTCTGCTTTAGTGATGAACCTGGCAGCTGTGCTTTAGCGTGGTTGTGCTTGCGAATTTTAACTTTGACTCTTGTCAAGGTAAGGCAACCAGAATTTAACTCGCTATTAAATTTTAAGGAGATCAATTCTCATTGTTAATATGCTACTCGTCATGGTTATCAATATCACAATTATCAAATTCTTTGTTTGTGAATAAGATTTACCTTCTATTTTAGGTGTATATTACGGTGGCCCATATCCGCCACGGCAAAACATTAACACTCGCAGTAAAACATTAATACTCACGGCAAAACATTAAAATAATCAAGACAAAACATTAAAAAACTCACGGCAAAACATTAAAAAACTCACGGCAAAATTTTTGCACGGCCACACAGAGCGGTCTGGGTACGAGAATGACGGTAGGTACTTTATCTGACCCCCATTACTAGTGCATCATAATTCCTACGCATACTTAGCCCTCCTTAGGCATACTTAGCCATCCTTAGGCATAGCCCTCCTTGCTAAAGTATGCCTAAGGAGGACTACGTATGCCTAAGGAGGGGCTAAGGAGGGCTAATGCATCAGTCAATTCCAGCTGCGACCAATCCCCCCCCCCGGGATAACCCCCGGGTATTGGTAAATTTTCATTTTTTTCGTGCAATTGCCCAGGGGCAGGGCAAAAAAGAAGGAACGATGCCCCACCCTTGGGACGAAAAAGCAAAACAAATGCCCCACCCTTGGGATGAAAAAGCAGAACAAATGCCCCACCCCCGGGCCGACAAATTAGTGAATTTCAAAGAATGTACTAAATTAATTGCATGCATTTTAACAAATTATATTTATACCTCTGTTCATTGTTCTTTTGGGGATTTTTAAAAAAAAAACGAGGAAAACTATCGTGTTCACTTCAGATGAAAACATCGACGAAAGGCTGTGACACACTTGCTTTTTGCTTTTATTGCAGAAAGTTTTTCATTGTAAATACAATATATATAATATAGACTGAAGGAAATTCTTAAACATTGATTCACACTTGAAAACCAACATTCAACAATAATATAAGCTCTCGTCCTTGCCGATAAAGTCGTCCCATTTTGGCATATTACGACAAAGGAAACTCGTGGCCGCGGTCTTTTCTCCGTGAGCGACAAATGCCCGGGGGTAATAACCCGCTATTGACAAATGCCCGGCCCCCGGGTGAACACGCAGCTGCAAATGCCCCGGCCGTGGGGACAAACGTGGGAAATTGCCCACACTGTCCCGGGGGGGGGGGATGGTCGCAGCTGGAATTGACTGATGCATAAGTATGCCTAACCATATTGGAGTGACCACTTTCACCGTAAGGCTGTTGTTAGGACTTATAGCAAGATGGGAAAATTCGATACAGTGTTGTGCTTTTTACGTTGGCCGACAAGGGACACGCTGCCAAATAAAACAATCGCTGCAAATAAGAAACAATCGCTGCAAATAAGAAAAGAGTCGCTGCAAATAAGAAACAATCCGCTGCAAATAAGAAAGAGGTCGCTGCAAAAAAGAAACAATCGCTGCAAATAAAAATCAAAATAATCGCTGCAAATAAGAAACAATCGCTGCAAATAAGAAACAATCGCTGCAAATAAAAAAGAGTCGCTGCAAATAAGAAACAATCGCTGCAAATAAAAAAGAGTCGCTGCAAATAAGAAAGAGTCCACTGTAATCAATGTAGTTTCCCGCAAATGTTTCCCGCTGGCAAGCCAATTCTGCTTGCGGGCACTTGCGGAGTTACAGTTAACTATGGTGGCACCATGTATTGTTCAAAATGTGGTTATGAAGTCTGCAAAGAAGCTAAATTCTGCCACGAGTGTGGCTCTGGATGTTTGGTGACATTGGTGGTAGGGAGTAGTACTGCAACCACATCCAGAAAACGACCTCAGCCCAGTTTCACAGACCTTCCGGCCATTCCGATTCCGTGTCTTCCGTCACCTTCGAACAATTCAGGGAGAAGAAACAAAAAGAACGAACGGGCTGGTTTAAGAATAAGAAAGGGAGTTCAGGAGCAAAGAGGCGAGAACAAGGTTTCTGAGGTGAACATCCAAATTGGTTTTATGAAGTTCCGAGAGGGAGACTTGAAAATTGTTCGTGGGTCAACTCTGCCACTCAAGGTTTTTCCAACAATTAGCAGTATTGAACTACACAAGAGGAGCGTGGAAAAGATGCTTAAGTTCAATAAGGATATTCATGGAGACCCAAATTCGGTTTACTCTGGTTTATCCAGATCGAACTGAAGTTAAATTTCTGCCAGGAAGCACTGAAGTTTTTTACTCTTCAGAGGATACAAGGAGGAACTATGGAAAAGCGTACGCACGGATAACGTTGTACCTCTGTAAAACTGGGGAATACTTCGATGCAGTATTTCAGAATCGATGAAATTCTTGGATGATATTGATGACAATGAGGATAGTCATACTATCAATCAGGTACTATATTTGCTGTTGTTGTTGTTGTTGTTGTTGTTGTTGTTGTTGTTGTTGTTGTTGTTGTTGTTGTTGTTTTTGTCTTTGTTGTTGCTAGTACATGACATAAAGTGATGTGATGAAGGTTTTGAGTTGGTAATGAATTTTATTTTTAAGATACGAGTATATATATACAGACTCTTAAAAATTTACATCTTATATCTCACAAATTAATGAGAAGTTGAGAACAAATACACCATAGTAATGAAAAGGAAATCCCATGACAGAATTAATATTGGTTATTGAATTGATCAAAACTGAACTGAACTAAAGTTATACTACGACTCTAAAAGGACATTATATATTTCCCATTTAATAGTTATTAGAATCCAGTTTAGACCTTGCAGTTGTGACTACAAGCCAGGACAACAGTAAGTAACACTTCTGTTAGATTAGAAAATGCTTTAAATTAGCCAAACTGTTTTTTCCTATTATAAGTTAATGCATTAGTCGGTGTGTATAGCCTGCGTAGCAGGTGCTGGGGGATTTTTTGTAGGGGGTTATGCAAGAGGGCTCCTTCCTCTCCCTCCCATGTCCAAATCCCCCATCGCCTAGTCCATGTCCAAATCCCCCCAGGCTAGTCAGGGGCTATTTTCTAGGACTTTTCCACCAACAGACTGTATTACAATATAGTAAAAATGCAATCTTCTCCCATATTTCATCCCCACAATTTATCCGGACGAATTGTGAAAAACCAAGGCCATGGGAAGATGTTTCATATTAGGGGGGCTTGTTGAGTGCCGAAGTTGTGATAACACTCTAGGGGGGTGGGGGATCATGTGCTCCAGAAAATATTTGATTTTTCCACTCTCTGAAACACAATTTTTCTTAATTTTTGAGATCAGTTTTTTACAACAAAATATTATGATCATAAACAAGATGCTTTTAGTCTACCTTTATTGCCTTTGCCAATTATGTATGAGCAAGTGCCACTTGCGCCCAAAATATTTTGAAATCTACAGCATATATATTAGCCCCTATTTCTGGCAAATGGCCGGTGGTTGGGCCGTGCAACCTGTGTCCCCTCTCTCCTGCTTCCTAAGGCCATATGCAGAATAAACTGAATTTTTAGGACCAAAGATATTCTGCCTTTATTCTATGTGTAATCATCACATTCACCTTCAATGTTCATTTTGTTGCAAGGGAAGACAGCATATTTATTTCTTTATTTAGCAATTAGCACACAGATTTTCACACTGTGTGAACTATCTTGCTGTGTGTGACATTACTATAATAATTACAGTCAGTACCTGTTTGCATTTCAGATGACATTCCAAAGTTAAATCTAGATTGAAATTTTATGTTTTTATAGGCATTAGTGTGAACTGTTCAACTGAAACAGTTAGTAAAAGCAGCAATTCTGGTGTAAAAATGCTCGTGAAAACGACAATAATCCCCACCCTGGTGTTGATGGAAATGAATTGAGCAACCATTCTTGTATACCTGTTATATATTAAAAATGAAAGCAACAATTCCAGCTTGCATGTACCTAGTTCCAACCTCTGTGTGATTGCAGTACCTGATGATAATATACCTGTTGTAACCCTTGGTAAAGTAATAATTAATCATTTATTTCTTTATTATTCATGATGAAACTTGTACTGTCAGCTCAGAATCAAGGGGTGTAATTTAGTGACCCTTTTTTTAAGTAACATTTTGAACTTACCCATTATTTTTAGTCTAGTCTTTTATACAGTAAAAATCCACTTACAAGAATGTTCCATTACAGTATAAGAACCTACTGGCTGAAACTAAGAATTTTTGCCCCTTAACAAGCTGTTTGAGCCTGATATTCGAAATAGGTTCTTATGTCAAAAAATTAATTTTATAATAATTTATACCTCTGTAGCAAAGTGTTAAACAAAGTCAATACCAAACAATTTAAAGTCAATAACTGGTTACAGTTCTAAAGAACTGTATATTTTTACTGTACAGTGCATTTAGATCTTAAGTACATGCTTAATACACTAGTGCTTAATTACAGTAGGGATTAAATTAATCATTAAAGTAATATGGTAAATCTAGATATATTGTTAATACCTATATGTTATATATATTTATTGTTAATATATTAAATTATAATTGTTAATATATATTTATAAGAATCTGACATCTTGATTTTTTGTTACATATAAAATATTTAAGAACCTATCCCAGGCTAATTTTGTCAAAATACGGTTCTTGTTAGAGGGTTTTTACTGCACATACTATTCTTATTATCATGTCAATCAGTAGGGTCGTGTCAGTCAATTTTTCTGTCTGTCTGTCAATTTACTGCAAATATACTGTATATAATATATATAATTTATATTTATATTTATATTTATTAAGATGAAACACAACAATTAACCATCATTGAAGATACTACAAAATGTGCCTGTGAATTTAGTTGAAATGCAACCATTAACCATCGTGGAAGATACCACACATTTACCTGTGAAGAATGTTCTTGTGCATAGAGTCATGATCAAAAGCGACATGATAAGAGTCTTCAAAGACCCTGACATTTTATCATGTAATGTAGACGTAAAATTTATTGGTGATAATGGGGCTGAAGAGGCTGGTTCTGGTGTAAGGTGTCCTTCGTGATGCATTAACAAGTTTTTGGGCCCAGTGTTTTAATTCATTAAGTGTAGGGGCCCAAGAAAAAGTCCCTGCTATAAGGCATGATTTTCAAAGGTCTGAGTGGGAGGCAATTGCCAGAATACTGGTGTATGGCTATGTTAGGGAGGGATATGTTCCCACTCCATTTGTCTAGAGGTTTTTTAGCTTCATGTTTGTATGGGGAAGAAGCTATTTCACACAGAATATCTGCTTGCTTCATTCCGACCGTATATTTCTGAAGATGAAAGAGAGGCACTGGAAAAATCTCTAAGTGAGGACTGGGTCTCTGAGGATGAGGATGTTCTAGATTTTTTGTCAAACTATCAATGCTTTCCGCAATCCCCACAAGAAAAACATTCTTCAGATTATATACGAGCTTGCCCATAAGGAACTCATACAAAAACCGAGATATGTCGCGCATTGTTGGGCCCCTATCGTTAGAGCTTTGATGATGTATCCCGATTTCAATACTTTGGGAGGTTTAGAAAGTATCTATGATACGAAACGACCTACTGCAAAAAAAGGTTGTTAAGTTAATTGTGTCAGAGCCATCTTCAGATGCAGAGCGTCAATGTTTAGATTACTTAAATAAGTATATCAGATCTTTACAAGGAGATACGCTCTCGCTATTTCTTAAGTTTGTCACTGGAAGTGATGTTATGGTATGTAAAGCAATTGATGTTTCCTTTACTACTCTTGAAGGAACAGCTCGCAGGCCAATTGTTCACACATGTAGACCAGTGCTTGAACTGCCGTCCACTTATCAGTCTTACAATGAACTTTCGGAAGAGTTTTAGTGAATTGTTGCAGCAAAAGGATTCATGGCAGTTCAATATTGTGTAATGAACTGTTTGAACAACAGTAAAGTTGTATTTGATATCAGGGATCGTAAACACTATTGCTCCTGAATCTGTTTCAGTTATAGATGTTGCTTGTTATCTAGTGTTCTATTCCACAGTAAACACTTTTATTTTTATCTTTTGGCAAAGTTCAATACTTCCAATTAGATGGCCGATTATAAATGCAAAATTGTTATTATGGTTAGTTACAGTTAATATATCTGCCTTAACTATGGTAGCTGTCACGACACCTTGTCGCACTAGTTTGCTGTTACTATATAATATATGCTTTATATTTACATTGTTTTAATAGTTTACATTGTTTTATATTGTTTACATTGTTTAGTTAAAAGATGACACAACTTTCACTGAACATTTGACTATAGTTTGCATTGCTACGTTTGTTAAAAAACTGACACTTTAATTGATAAGATCTGCAGTAATGCCAATATGTTGGAAGGATTATCGACGATATTATTCAATTTGGATAGATACAGTATAGTAGCATGTTGCTAGTGACATTTGATACATTCGCAATGTTTAGTCCCTGTTCAGCTTTAGTTGTGTATCATTTACAGTATATTAACTGCATTTGATGATCATGGCAATGTATTTGTCTTTTATATTATATGTTAATAAGAAAATAAAGTTTGGCAAGTTTGTATTACGAAGTAGTGTTTATAATACATTCAGATGGTTACATATTATGTAACACCCATCCTCACACTTTTAATGATTTTGTAACGCTGTTATATTTCGAAATAATTCGAAAGCATCGTCCCTTATTTCCTGGGTAGGCCCATTCTTCGGTTATCAATACGTGTTCGAAATATTCAGTGTATAAACTGATGTCTGCATCCAATTCACAGTTAGGTTTCGAATTCAATAACTTGTTGATTTCGATACAGGAACTAAACACTCCTCCATTCCGTAATACTCCGGCAGATCATACATAACATCCGGTACGCCATTAACGGTATTATAGCCAGACTTCATTATCTTATGACTATTCCACTGATCTCGGACTAGATTTAAGTCATCTTGGATGACCTTTGCATAGCAAAACCATAGACACATCCATGTGTAGTGTATTCCCCAACTGAAGATTATCCATACTCTAACCATAATCCTTGAATAAGTTTATCCACCAATTTGACCTGGTGCGTCGTAGAAAAGACCACCAGCCTTCAATGCGCTGGTTTGCCGGTGACGAACAGTACCTATGAGACCTTATCTCCTGACTGGTCATCTTCTCCATTAACTCTAAATGAACACTGCATAGCAGCAGCTGTACCATTCTCCGTCCCACAGTCGGAAACAAGCACCAGCGGACACCCACCAACTTCTTTTACGTAATTTAGGTATAATCGTCCTGGTAACTCTTGGGTCATTGTTCGATTTACAACTTCCAACCATAAGATTTTTCGGCTAAACCCGTCGATGGCACCGTGTTTATGGGAAACCCATATGGCTTAATCTTGTCATAACCTTAAGACAGAAAATGTGAATATTTAGTTTTCCAGGCGTAAATTTGCCAATTGCACTTGGTCAGTTTTGAGACATTTCACTTGGCAAACGATGTCCACACATTGCATTGTAGTAGTTACACTATTTTAAAATGTTATTATTACCGACAATAAGTGTTTGTCTATCGAAAGAGGGAGGAGAAAAACCCTGAAACAACAATTTCCCAAAGTCTTTTCCAGTTTATCTTTTGCGCTCGCGAGGGGATTGTAGACGCAGTGGTCGACATGTAGCAAGTCTATTTTGTCGCTGTAATATATATATATATATATATATATATATATATTATATATATATATAAATATATATATAAATATATATGTTAGGACGTTAGGTCATGACGATGGATAACAACGAGGAAGGATTGTAAAAAGGTTTTATTAGAACATGTTTATCTTACAACAAAGCGGTAGAGAAGAAAAGTACAATGAGGAGTCAAAGCTCCAATATCACGTGACGCACAATATATTACGTCATAGTATGTTTTACAGCTTAACACCCCCACTTAAACATATAATGTTAACGCTATAATTTTACTTTAAAACTTAAAATTTACTTTCCAAGAATAAGTGGAACAAATGTTTTGATTCTTGGTCCTGTAATTGGCTTGGTGAATATATCAAGCCAAATTGTCCTTTGAAGTAACATAAACTACATGTAAAAATTCTTTTTGAATTTCAGATCTTACAAAGTGATATCTTATATCTATATGTTATCGATCTCTGGTGTTGTACTGGGTTCTTAGCTAAAGCTTGTGCACCTTGGTTGTCACAATACAAAGTCACAGACCTAAACACATTTCTGGAAGCATCTAGAATGCTCTCCAACAACTGAAAAAGGAATTTCGCCTCCTGGACAGCGGCAGCAAGAGACATGTACTCTGCTTCGCATGTCGATAACGCGACTGTTGGCTGCTTCCGACTTTTCCATGAAACCAATGGACCATTAGCTGAAAGCCTAAAACCATACCCAGTTATGCTACGCCTATCTTCAGAAGCGCCCCAATCTGCATCACAAAAACCAGAAAGATTTTAAGGACTCTTTAGACTTCCGAAATACTAAGTTCCAATCAACTGTACCCTTAAGATATCTTAAAACATGCTTAGCTGCATTTAAGTGGCATAAGAGTTGGCTTGGCTAAATGTTGCGAGAGCTTTGTGACACTGTAACAAAGATCTGGCCTGGTGGATGTCATGATGTAGACTAGACTTCCTACAATCTCTCTGTATAGTCTAACATCAGCTGGCTCTGAATCATCTTCATTAACCTTACTAGCGCTCATCTCACATGGAGTGGATCTCGGGTTTGCAATTCTCCATATTAAATTTCTCAACACTCTGTTAATAAACTGTGACTGATTAAATCTTAATCACATCTTCTTGACAACTGAACTCTAAACCAAGAAACCATGCTAACTTTCCCAAATCTTTCATTTTTTGAATCTTACGCTAAGATTCTCCTTTACACTCATCAGTGTAGCCATAGAACTTGACGCTATTATCAAGTCATCAACCCAAATGATAACAATTGTCAAAATATCATCTGTAATCTTTCTATACACACAATAGTCAGCCTGTGATTGTGTAAATCCTTCACTTACAAGATAAGAATGTAATACGCAGTTCCAATTTCGGCCACTTTGTTTTAAACCATATAATGATTTCTTAAGCTTATACACTTGATGTTTACCATCTTTACTTACTATGCCAAAACCTTCAGGTTGCTCTACAAATATGTTGCAATCAATAGGCGCATTTAAATACGCAGACTTCACATCCATTTGATGTATAGTCAAATTGTACTGCACTGCCAATTGCATTAGGGTCCTGATAGACGCTAGCTGGGCTGTGGGGGAGAATGTTTCATGATAGTCTATTTCTGCAACTTGTGAGTACCCTTTAGCTACAAAGCGAGCTTTATGTTTCTCTTCGCCATTTGGGCCTTGTTTAAGAGCATAGACCCATCTTCCCCCCACTACTTTTCTGCCTTCAGGCAGAGAAGTGAGCTCGAATGTATCATTCTCTCTTAGTGCTTGCATCTCTTCTTCCATGGCTGTCTGCCATTTTGTGGAAATCGGGTGAAGAGATTGCTTGTTGGTAAGTATCAGGGACATCAGACAGGTTATAACAATAATCAAATGTAAAACCCACAGTGTCATTTTCATCAACACTATTATTGTCTGCATAACCTAGATAATTTGGCTTATCTCTTGCTCTACCAGGATACCGATCTGTTGAAGTGTGCACATCCTCTTTTTGACTTGGAATAGCACTAGGGTTAGAATCACCTACTGGTTCCTGTGCATTGCCCCCGGGTTCTTTTGTTGGGCTACCGGTTTCTCCTTGCTCATCTCCCACCATTGTTTGGGGTTCAGTTTGGCAAGTTACATCACGATATACAGGGATGCAGTCTGCATTCATCTTGTCTGTCTCAAATTTGTCTGTGAATCGTACACAGCGAGACTTCTTGATATACACCGGAATCACAATAATAAATTAGGTAGGCTGGGCTGCCTTTATCGTAGCCCACAAAGATCCCCTTTTTTTGCTCTATTCATCGAGCTTTTTCTTCTCTTGTACATATGCAAAACAGGACTGTTCCAACAGTGTGCATATTGTCTAAATTGGGTTTATGCCCTGTCAATGCCTCATATGGGGTTTTCTTAAGTCGATCGTTATAGCACCTGTTCCTAATGTACACAGCACACATGGCTGCATATGGCCAAAGATTCTTGGGCAAATCAGCCTGAATAAGTAAACACCTGGCCATCTCAAAGATTGATCTCCACCCCCGCTCAGCTGTTCCATTTTGATGGGGTGAGTATGGTGCTGATTTTTCGTGCTTTATGCTATGCTTTAAGAGAAGATTTTGGAAGGGCTCAGAAGTGAATTCAGTACCATTGTCGCTTCTGAAACGTTTTACTTTACCATACGGGGCTGAGTCGGCCAAAAAATTTTCAGTGGCCTTCAAAGTGTCACTTTTCTGTCTTATGAAGTAAATCATAATCATACCTGAAAAATCATCAGTGAATGAAATAGCATATTTGAAAACCTTCCTTTGTTTGCAGGCTGAATGGGGCCTGCTAGAATCACAGTGTACTAACTGCAGAATCTTACCTTGGCTCGCCTGTCTGGTTCTCTCTTTCTAGTTTGAGTCATTTTTCCCTTGACACAAACATCACAATCAAATTGACTCTTATCAACAACTTTCATCCCATCTACAACACCTTCCAATGCAATAACATCTTTCAAATTACAGTGGCCCAAAATCTCATGCCATTCCTTCAATGACTTAGTCTCACTGTTTTGTTTGGCCATACCAGAAGAAAGAACCTTATTTAGATAGTATAATTTACCACACTTTTCTATCTTAAACTCAGTGCCATCAGGGTAAAGGAGTCTTGCATCATTAGAAGAAAAACACACAGAAGCACCTTTACTAGTAGCAGCCTGAACAGAGAATATATTCTGGGTATAAGAGGGTACATACAAAGTATTGGTAAGAATTGCCTGATGGACCATTACCATCAACATCCCGAAGTTGGACACGTGCATCACCTCTCTTCAAAGCAACATTCTTAGTCCTACTACCATCGGCTAGCTCTATATAATGATTGTTGGGGTTAAATTGCTTATCAAACCTTATAAATTTAGTGGATATCATGCATTATATGCGTGGTTGCACCACAATCTACAAGTAAACCATCTACTTTACAATCACTAGTTAGATTACTAATACCAACTTTAAATATAAAAGATTGTTTATCTTCTTGCATATTGTCCTCTTTATTATCACTTACGGACTTTGCTTGGTGGTTCTTCCTGCGGCATTGCTCTGTCTGGTGGGAGTTGTTCCTGCATATATCACACCATCGCTTCGCAGCTGGCTTCTTCTTGACACGACATTCGGCTCGTTTGTGACCGGGCTTTCCACATCCATAACAAACGATAACTTTCATAACAGTGTCCTCCTGGTGCGACTCTGAAGACAGTTTCTCAGTTTCTTCAAAACTTCTCAGTGCGACCTTGAACTCCCCGAACGACATTCCTTTGTCCTTTTGGGTGACTACAGTTGAGAACGGTTTGAAGCGTGATTCAGTTAGTCCTTTTAGAATCATGGCGATTAAATAAACTGTCACTGATTGTCTCTCCTGCCGTTTTTGAGCGAAGTAGCGGCTGTCTCTGCCCTCAGAACATAATCAGTAACATTTTCGTCTCCAGCCATTTTTAGCGAGGTCAGTTCGGTGTATAGGGTAATAACTCGTGGCGTTCTCTTCGACCGATAATGTTTCGCGTAATATAGCCAATGCTTTTCGTCCGTCGTTTGCTGCCTCTCGAATAACAAGCGTAAGACTTCTGTCATCTAAACACTGGATTAATTCGGCGTATGCGTCAGCATTTTTCGTTGCATCAGCCGTTCTTGTCGCATCATTTGCATCTTCTGCGAGTGGCGTCAGGATATCGCTGAGTTTCTTCAAGCGTAAATAACCGAGGAATTTTATTTCCCACAACTCAAACTTCCCCTCATCACCGTCGAAAATCAGTCTAGCACTGGGCCCATAACCTGTTAGGACGTTAGTCATGACGATGGATAACAACGAGGAAGGATTGTAAAAAGGTTTTATTAGAACATGTTTATCTTACAACAAAGCGGTAGAGAAGAAAGTACAATGAGGAGTCAAAGCTCCAATAATCACGTGACGCACAATATATTACGTCATAGTATGTTTTACAGCTTAACAATATATATATATATAAATATATATAATATATAAATATATATAAATATATATATAAATATATATATAAATATATATATAAATATATATATAAATATAAATATATATATAAATATATATATAAATATATATATAAATATATATATAAATATATAAATATATATAAATATATAAACTATATATAAATATATATATATATATATATATATATATATATATATATTTATATATATATATATATATATATATATATATATATATATATATATATATTTTTTTTTTCGCTTACCTCAAAACTGGTCTGCTACAACTTGTTTCATCTGTAAAAGAATCTTCAGGACAAGTGACAATATCGAAAGGGATGACCGCTTATTTATAGGCTTTCTGCCGGAAAGTGGGGGCAGTATGTGGGGGACAAAGCATGAGGTCATGGCTTTGTTTGCGTTGATTACGCGAAAATTTATTACGATGACGACACTGTGAAATTATTTCCGCTCTTTTGTTGAGTAAACTATTCTTATTTTTTTCTTTTTAAAATA
>JAYKKM010000302.1:0-20000 GCA_035772405.1 Chrysogorgia sp. JL179-B06 | reverse complement strand
TAGCATTGGCTCCTGCTGATGTGAATGTTCGTCTTCTCAGTCGCCTTGACTTCCGCTCACTTACACCTTCGGGATCTATTTCTTTCATTACTCTAGCAACAAAATCGCGAGGGACATGAATGCCATGTCTTATTCTTAGGGCGTGCCAAATGTTTCTATATCCTGCCAACTTTCCAGGACCATCCATTTCTTTACTAATTGTTCTTCTCACAAGATCTTCGTCAAGTCTCGCAGAATTTCCTTTCCTTCTCAACCCAAGAGATCGAAGTCGTCTTTTGAGTGTTCTTACACATATGTTAAGTCCTCTCTTTTGTTTAAGAGACCCACGATCGCATCATATGGATATCCATTGTGAAAGTATATCTTAATCAGCTCGTTAACATCTTCGTCTGCTGTACATTTAATCGCATTACAGTACCAGAGCTTTCACTAGTTCCACACAAGCTGCAATACATTTCTGACTCGGTACTTACTGCTCAGCTGCAATTCGAAGCCAAATTGAGGGGAATGATGCAGATATTTTTCCTTTATTTGCAGCGATTGTTTCTTATTTGCAGCGACTCTTTTTTATTTGCAGCGATTGTTTCTTATTTGCAGCGATTGTTTCTTATTTGCAGCGATTGTTTCTTATTTGCAGCGAACTCTTTCTTATTTGCAGCGATTGTTTCTTATTTGCAGCGACTCTTTCTTATTTGCAGCGATTGTTTCTTATTCGCAGCGATTGTTTTATTTGCAGCGTGTCCCTTGTCGGCCATCGTAGCTTTTGGCTGTAGTAAGCGAAGGAAAATGTAAAAGGGGTCAAGATTACACCTTGCAGTGACAGTGGTGGAAGTGATGATAAAGAATCCCATTTAAAAAAGCAGTTTTCCAAGGACATTTCATACTGTAAATATGGACTATGGTGCAAATTCAATAACAAAAGTTCGGTAACAAAATAAAAATGATTTTAAAGGGAACTTAAAAATGCTATGAGGCTTTACTCGAGTTTTTCCCCAGTTCTTTCAGTCAATTGGCAATACTAAATAGTCAAATGTGTATGCATGTCGAGTATTTGTTAATTTTTTCATCTAATTTTTTCACTTGGCAAGATCTTGCCCTGACCTTGCTAGAGAGAAATTCTTTGAAATTGTTTGTATGGCCCTTTTTGAAAACATGTTAGATTCTTAGATCTTTTTCCATTCCAGCAGAAAAGTCTCAGGAATCTTGCTTCTGTTTTTAAACTATTCAACCAGTACATGCTAGCTGTGGTTTCACCCAGCTAAAGCTTACAATTCACAATAAAGGAAGAAATGGTAAACTAATAATATGCATCAGAAAGAACAAACTCCAAAATGAAAATATAATTTAAAATTATATGTACAACCGATCTTTTTGCAGTCAGGAAGTACATTGTACCATAATTAATTTTTCCACTATATTAAGCTCAATTTATTTTGAGTGAAACAATGGGGGAGGCAACTATTAACTTCTCCAAAATCCTTTGAGTACAACCCAACTTTTCCCACTACACAACATCAAATAATGTAAGGTGCCAGATAAGAGATAATGTTGAGAAATTCTCAGATATTAGATAGTATCTTTTATATACATAAATACAAGGACCCAATGTTTACAGTAGTACTAGTACATGTATACAGTATAAATAAATTTTCTTGCTGAATAGGGACTAGTCAGCTCTCTTCTGTCAGCAGTCGTGATGCTTACATGTTCAATTAGAATAAATATTAAAGCCACTACATTACATTGATACTTGTCTAATTTTAGTTGATTATATATATATTTTGACACTGATGTAGTGAATGTGGGAGCTTGGAGATGACAGACGAATCTCGTCTGAGTCTCCATCTGAGTCTCGATAGCTCAATGGTTAGAGCGCCTATCCGGCATTCAGAAGGTTACAGGTTCAATTACTGTTCGGGACTCAGAAGCATTTTTCTGGAGCATTTGAGCTTGACGAGCGTCCACTTATCGTCTTTAGTTGATTAGTTGTTTTGTTTATATGACTTGAGCCAATAGATTATTGTCATTTCCTATGATGAAGGCCTGAGCCAGCAGGTTGAAAGCTCAGCAAGAAATTGTTGATGTGGTGTATCCACAAATGATTTCCACAAATGTATCCTTTCAATGAATGCCGATGTCAAGTGGTGGAAAACTTCATCGCTACATCATCAGGATGCCATCGCCACATCTGTGTTGGGTTGAATAGATAATTCCAGAATTTTCAGGGACTTGATGACCACATGTGATACAGCTGCTAATGACAACCATGTTTTTGGTTTGATAGAGACCATTGCAAAATGCTAATGCAAACTCAGGTTTGTGCCATTTGGGGAAAGGCTACAGCACAGCTGAATGGCATAAGAGTTAGGAAGAAGCTGAATAAGTTGGTTCTAGTCTTCGAACACCAGTGAGGTAGCTAAAAAAACACAAGTTTAACGTTTCAATTGGTTGATTTACTAAACAAATCAGTTGTTTTAGCAACCATAACACATCAAAAAAGAAATATTACGATATTTTTATTAAATTGCGAGCCACAACAAAACAGAATGGTTTCACAAATATTTACACAATGTGACAATTATAATTTCCACGCCTTTCACAAAAAGTAAGTTATGTCGATAACTGCAAGCTATCTAAAGACGTTCCATGCACGCTTTAAATTGTAAAGACTTTTATACAGTGTTTTAGTGAACGGTGAGAAACTGACTAGTGAAATTAATTGAAAAAAAGAATAAACATTTACTGTACCTTCCTGAAACTCTGGAAAGAAGTTAAACAATCATAGCGCTTAACATCGATGAAATCTTGCACGAATTACTGCAGAGTTTATAGAAAACCTCTGCCATCCAGGGTATACGTGGAGTGTAGACTGTAGGACGGCTGTAGACTGTCCATCTGTCCATCTGTCCACTCCATGTACACACAAACACTGCACGTCCAACCAAAATCAGTTAAGGAAAATCAGTAATTTCGAAGAAAATCGGGTCAATTTCAGAGGAAATTGTCTCTTCTTGGCACGTTTTCACTTACAATTTCACAATTGTACGCCACCAATCAACATACGTTGAAAGTCCAAGCCAAATTTCTTCGATGTTACCTATATATAACACTACACATATACGGGCGCACCTTGACAAGTGGTCACTCCAATATGGCCGCCGCGAGCTACATCCGGCTTCATTTTCTAAATTAAGGTTGCTCGATCCAGTCTTATTTTTCAGATCAGTGAGCATAGCCAATCAACCTCGTACCCAGGCTCTTTACTCAGCGCTCCCCCACTCGCTGGAGGAAAGCTATGAGTTCTCACCCCCCCCCCCCCCCTGGTGTGTTATCTCTCACCAGGGGGGGTAGGGATAGGGACGACGCAAGCAATGCTGAACTGCTTTGTTTATCCGAAAACGTTATTGGAGTTTCTATTTCACTCCACGAAGATCTCTCATCTAGTATGCCGTTCGTGTGAAAGAAGGCTTTTGAATGTTAAGGGATTCGAGTCTCAAATCAAGGAAACCTAAAAATTGTTCAAACGTTTCATGTGAAAAAGTTGCGCCGTGGAAAAAAACATTTGTCTAGTTTCTAGTTCAGTGTCTTAACTTGTTGTTGCTTAGGCTGTCTGAGCCGGGTTCCATTTTGACAAGTAAAACTAAAAGACTAGTTCTGGTGTTAGACAGAGTAAAACAATAAAAGGTGTTTTGGGTCAGCTTAGACAGGAATGGATTAATAAATGGACTATCTTTAACGATCAGTGTTTGTGTGTTTTTAGGATACATTTCACGTTCTGTAGCAGGATCATATGACAACGAGGGTATTGCTATCTTTTCATTCTTTTGTATGCTGTTGACTTATTATCTTAGGATCAAGTCTGTAAAAACTGTTTCTATATTTTGGTCAACATTGTGTTCCTTGGCTTACTTTTATATGGTAGGTGCATACACCACAAGCTTTGAATTAAAAAAGTGCAATGATAATTATTATATTTTCTTATTTAATTCATTAATAACTCATGAAGAAAATTCAGGAGAAGTTAATGTTTAATCAGATACAAATTATTGTTCATTCTGAATTACATAAATTTTGTGATCAATTTTCTTAGCTTAAACGCAGTTAGATGTTGTGAATTGGATGAGTCTTCGGCTAGCACTTGTAAATGCTCTTCTCAAATTTATTAAAAATTCATGGCAAAAAATTCAAAAGAAATGAATATTTAATCAATATATGTAAATCGCATACAGATTCGTCCTGATTTACATAAACTTTTCCCTCAATTTACTTAACTAAAATCACTCCAACTTAATAGTTTGAAAACATGGTTATTTAGATACTACGGCTCACTTGCAGCTCCCCTTGTAAATCAGATACAGATCACTGCTCATGCTTTATCTATTACATACATTTTCCCGCTAATATTATATTATACTAACAGTTTATGTACTCTAGCTATGGTCCTAACTGTAACCATGTAAATATTATTTTTTTCATATATATATATATATTTTCAATTTTCTAGGTATCCTCATGGGGTGGCTATGTGTTTCTAATTAATTTGATTCCTTTGCGTGTTCTTGCCTTGATGGCCACTGGACGGTTTTCACATCGCATTTATGTGGCTTATTCAGCTGTACTGTAAGATGTTTACGCTAAACTAATTGTTACGTACTACCATTTGCGTTGAAGCGTGAAAACTATTTCGCACGTTTGTTTATGTTTGAAAAGCTAATGACCAAAGAAATGCGTTTGTTCATGTGAAATTCACGTGTGAAAAAAATACATGCATTTCATTGGCCAAAACGAGGTAAGTAATTAGTCAAACGTTAGCTTTTCAAATGTAAACAAACGTGCGAAATAGTTCATGCTTCAAGCTTGAACGCAAATGGTAGTATAAATGTTCCATTTGTTTTAAATTGAATATTCTAGGACGTGTTTATTGAATGTTAATCAGAACTCGACCAAACCTCGGTTTCGCAATTATTAAACATGACTGTTCTCTGACGTCCTTCACTCATTCAGTTTAAAGTTTCCAATTATTTTTAAACACCTTGATTCGCTGACACTCCGACTACTCTGACATCTCTGTTTGAGACGACTGCTGGGTAGTGTGCCAAGAAATGTCGTGGAAATATTCAAAAACATCGATAAAATGGCAAGAAAAGCTTCGTTCAAGAGACAACTCGCCATGAAAGTGAAATCTCTGTTTCGCAAAGTCTGCTGGGGCAATATCGCGACCTCAAAAAAACAATACCAATAACAAGACTCGTCTACCTGCGGTATCCCGAGTAATAACACGACCGAAACCTAGACTCGTCTACCTGCGGTAGCCCGAGTAACAAGACGCCTGGGGACAGTTCACTCGGGCTACTGGCAAGTACGCAAAGCCTGAATCGAAGGCTGAATGTGGTGCATACTTTACGATCAATATTTACGATCAAGAAAGTTGCCAGCCACATCTGATTCGCTATTAAACTATAAAGTTAGTCACTACAGTCACTTTCAAAATCTACCAACAACGTGCAAGAACACCTTGATTCAAAAGGCAAAGCTGTTCAACCTTTTGTCCAACTCCAAAAGCAAAAGGGAGCAAAGAACTTACAACATGCCTCACGGACTCACTCCGTCACACGGCTAACAACTCACCGGAAGTATGAATAGTAGGAATGTGCAAAATGCAAAATCGTGACACCTAAAAAAAGGGGGGGTGCGAACCCGAGCGGAAACCTAAAGGAAATTCAGGGTTTATAAAGGCTAATAATATAGGTCATGAATTTTTTTGACAATTGGTTTAATTAAACACCACTTATAGATATATATTTTTGATTTTTCTAGGATGCTAAAATAATGTCTTGGTGGGATTTATGGTTATCAAATAACTGCGATGGAAAATCGTACAATCTTGGTTGATAATAACACCTGGAATAACACTCATATTTCTCGTGTGGGCCAGGTAAGCTTTTCAATTATTTTCTTCTGTGTAAACGTGTAGTTAATAGAATACAAACATGGTTTTTGCAAAACTTCAAAGTGGTTAACACTCTAACTGTAAGTTTCTGTCTAATTTAATCTGTGGATCTGGAAAGTATCTTGGGGCCCCCTATCTTAGACAGTAGATATAGCTCTAAATAAGATGAACACGTTGTTAGATTATCCAAATAACTTGGCAGACATAAATATTGTTGTTATCTTTTTTGTAATTTATATAACTTATTAGTTTTCTTATATTGTAAATATACTTAAATATATAATATCATGGCTACCTCGAAATCCTTTGTTTCACGAGGGTACGATTAATCTCTAAATAACCTGATCAATAAAACATTAGATACGATTAGTAACTAATCTTACCTAATGTTTATGCATTAGGTACGATTAGTAACTAATCTTACCTAATGTTTATACATTAGTATAACAATTACTGCACCACAGTGTATGTCTTTTAGTATTCGCCGGTACAATTACTTCCCGTGTATCCTCGACATCTTTTTCTTTAACGAAAGTAAAACGTTGCCCCGACATTACTCACTGTCTTTTAACTCCATGAACTTTACTCAAATTGCACTGCCAAACACGCTACTCATCCAGCTTATAATGTATGCTAAACTACTCTAAAACATTTCAATAGAATAACTAACGAAACCATGAAAGCGAGTCGTTACCTCATTATCGAATTCCCAATAACCATTAATAGCAACTCACAAAGTTTTATTCCATTTGTACTTGTTGAATCGGCTAAAAGCGTTCCTATTTCCTATTGTCTCGGTAACCATAATATTACAAAGTGATAGCATGGCACTCGGTTGATTAGTGATTAAATGTCCCTCAAGCCTAGGGAGGTTTAGTAAAAGTCCCTTGGGCTTCGCCCTCGGGACTTTTACTAAACCTCCCTCGGCTTTCGGGTACATTTAATCACTAATCAGCCTCAGTGCCATGCTATTACTTATAATAATTGTATTGTAATATATGTTGTAATGTATAATTTATTGTACTGCATGTTATTTTCTTATTTCCCCAATTAGCTATAGTCCAGCTAAATACATTGAAATAAAGTTATTTTTTTTATTAGTGTTGGTGGTGGTGGTAGTTGTGGTGGTGGTAGTGGTGGTGGTGGTAGTAGTGTTAGTGGTGGTGGTAGTAATGGTTGTGATAGTTGTGGTGGTGGTGGTGGTTGTAGCAGTGGTGGTAGTAGTGGTAGTGGTGGTAGTACTGGTGGCTGTAGTAGTAGAGGTGGTGGTGGTAGTAGTGGTGGTGGGTAGTAGTGGTTGTGGTAGTGTTAGTGGTAGTAGTGGTTGTGGTGGTAGTAGTAGTGGTGATGGTGGTGGTGGTGGTAGTGGTAGTAGTGGTGGTGGTGGTGGTGGTAGTAGTAGTGGTGGTGGTAGTGGTTTGTGGTGGTGGTAGTAGTGGTGGTGGTGGTAGTAGTGGTGGTGGTGGTAGTAGTGGTAGTGGTGGTAGTACTGGTGGCTGTAGTAGTAGTGTGGTGTTGGTGGTAGTAGTGGTTGCGGTGATGGTAGTGGTGGTGATAGTAGTGGTGGTGGTAGTACTGATGGCTGTAGTAGTCGTGGTGGTAGTAGCGGTGGTGGTAGTGGTAGTAGTGGTAGTGGTAGTATTGGTTGTAGTAGTGGTGGTGGTAGTAGTGGTGGTGGTGGTAGTAGTAGTGGTTGTGGTAGTTGTGGTGGTTGTGGTAGTTGTGGTGGTGGTGGTAGTGGTGGTTGTGGTGGTGGTGGTGGTAGTAGCGGTGGTGGTGGTGGTGGTAGTAGTGGTGGTGGTGGTGGTGGTAGTAGTGGTGGTGATGGTGGTAGTAGTGGTTGTGGCGGTGGTGGTAGTAGTGGTTGTGGTGGTGGTGGTAGTAGTGGTTGTGGCGGTGGTGGTAGTAGTGGTTGTGGCGGTGGTAGTGGTAGTGGTGGTGGTAGTAGTGGTTGTGGTGGTGGTGGTAGTAGTGGTTGTGGTGGTAGTGGTGGTGGTAGTAGCGGTGGTGGTGGTAGTGGTGGTGGTGGTGGTAGTAGTGGTGGTGGTAGTAGTGGTTGTGGTAGTTCTGGTGGTGGTGGTGGTTGTAGTAGCTGTGGTGGTAGTAGTGGTAGTGGTGGTAGTACTGGTGGCTGTAGTAGTAGAGGTGGTGGTGGTGGTAGTAGTGGTGGTGGTAGTAGTGGTTGTGGTGTGGTGGTGGTAGTAGTGGTTGTGGTGGTAGTAGTGGTGGTAGTAGCGGTGGTAGTAGTAGTGGTGATGGTGGTGGTGGTAGTGGTAGTAGTGGTGGTGGTGGTGGTAGTAGTAGTGGTAGTGGTGGTGGTGGTAGTGGTGGTGGTGGTAGTGGTGGTGGTAGTACTGGTGGCTGTAGTAGTAGTGGTGTATTAATAGCTGTATTTTTCCCTATTCAGTTATAATATTTTAGGGTATTCTTCTTTGGGTCTTTTTTCTTTATTATTAGGCAATGTCATCAACTGAGGACAAAGCTTATGAAATAATGCGTGAAATTGATGTGGACTATGTACTAGTGATATTTGGTGGTCTTACTGACTATGCCTCAGATGGTAAGATCTGCTTTTACATGGTTATGTTTAACGTTTTAATTAAGGTAGACTGGGCAGTGTTTTGGATAGAGCGAGGTCAAAATTGTGGTAAAATACCTGGACTAGTGGAGTCCTTTATCAGAGTAAAAATGTGATGAAATGGCTCCGCCTAAAACGTCAGCGTTTCATTGTTAAAAATCTTGGCGGTTTACTACCTTTTCACTTTAATCTAATTAACCCTTTGAGGCCTGGACCTCTCCCTGTGCTGAATAAAATCGCCTGGAGGTCAGCCAGAATAAAATACTAAACACTCGTCTTTAGTCTCGTCTTTACAATGAAAATGAACCCTTTGGATTCAGCACCAAGATGACTAATCATTATACCAACACACTTAGCACTCTGCTCCTTCAGTTGTAATGCATTTGAGTTCCTTTCACGAAAAATCGCTCAGTGAATAGGTTTTAGTTTGGTAGGCAAGAAGTTGCAAATTCAATTCCTATTAATCTTTCATTTGCATTGTTGTTGTAGAACAACTTTATCTTCTTGCTCTAACGCCAGACGATTTTACTCGTCAAAGGAAGACGAAAGCCATGAATGAAATGGTTAATGCAGCAAAGAATTACTGTAACCCTTGTACATATACATGTAGTGCATGTGGTACGTTTGCAAGCTTGGTGTTTAAATGTGACAGACGTTTGGTGGACGTTCGTCAAGCTCAATTACTCAGAAAAGATTTCTGAGACCCAGACAGGGTTCGAACCTGCGACCTTCTAATGACCGGTTAGACGCTGTAACCGTTGAGCCACTGAGGCTCAAATGGAGAGCTAAGATGGAGAGCTAAGGTCACTTTAACAACAACATCTCATATGCAAAACGCTACCACTTAGGAGCACATATGACAGATGACTATGAATTTGCAACCTTAGCTCTCCATCTGAGCCTCAGTGGCTCAATGGTTAGAGCATCTAACTGGTCATTAGAAGGTTGCAGGTTCGATCCCTGTCTGGGGTCTCAGAAATCTTTTCTGAGTAATTGAGCTTGACGAACATCCACCGAACGTCTGCTAAGTTTGTTTTTTCTTCCTATTTGTAATTCTTGTTTGTTTTCAATGTTGTTTTCAAGTGGGTTTTTAAAAATTTTATTTATAGATATCAATACATTTTTGTGGATGGTTCGTATTGGGGGAAGTACAGACCGGGGTAGTCACATCAAAGAAAATGATTATTATACACAAACTGGAGAGTTTCGTGTTGACAAAGAAGGTTCACCAATTCTTCTCAACTGTTTAATGTACAAGATGTGTTACTATCGTTTTGGATCAGTTTACACTGAACAAGGTATGTTCCAAATTTAAAATCTTTTTTATAAAATTACATTGCTTTCTGACTTTAATTTGGCGAAAACTATTTTTAAAATTCTCTTGAAATTTTCAGCGAGTACTCGTACCGTGCTCTTTTGTTTATTACAACAACAAAATTGCCAACGAATTCTTCACTTCATAGACACTTTAAAATGTTGAAGTTGAAGTTTCATTTCATGTTAAGGAAGGTTTTTTTACTGGCATTTCAGTCAATCCTTTAATTGCATTGTTTTTTGAAATGTCATTTTCTTTTTCAAGGCAAACCAACCGGTTATATGATCGAGTACGTAATACTGAGATTGGCAATAAGGTAAGCAATGATAAATCTTTATGCACGAGATCATAAACAAAACTACTGAGAAGGAATTACTATCAAACTCATTCCAAACACACTTACTTCAAACACATTTGTTTACGTTTTAACTGGAAAATTTTGACATTTCAACAATACCCCAATCAATCACCTGTCAAAAAAATGGCGGGTGATACATCAGTCTATTGTTGAAACGTCAACATTATCCAGTTAAACTTGCACGTTTGAAACGTAAACAAACGCGTTTGTTTAAATATATATTTAGTATGAATTTACAAGTTTCTTGAATTTCATTGGCTATTGCAGGAGTTACTATCCGCTGATAGAAACCTCTGGAATAAACTGGAATAAACCAATGAAAAGCTTTCTTTTAACGAAATTGTCCAATTACAAAATGCGTAGTATGTGACTAGTATGTAGCCAGCAGTTTTCTGTTAAGCAACAGTGGCGCTGAAAGTTAATGGAGTTGGCAAATGACACTAGAAGAAATTAAACATTACGCGACGTAATAAGTTCTACAGAAAACAAAAACGGCTACAAAGTGGTTAGAATGGAAATTAGTAAGAGTAAGATTGTTTATCAATGTTTGTTTAAAACGAATAAACTTTACATTTCAAAATTACGTTTGCTATTGACAAGATCTCATGATCATGTGATGTAAACTACAGGCTAAAATGAATGATTCTTTCAACTTTTTGTCATCTTTATATATCACATGAGTGAAATTATATCGTTTCAATATTGTACATGAAAAACTCTTGTTAACTTATGCAAGAAAACTTTACTTTTCATGTTACTGTATGAGACTAAGGAAATGTCCGAAATGACTATGTTGAATGTTTGTGTTGGTAGTTAAAAAAATTTTTTATACGAACTTAAAAAAATACGTTATTTAAATTTTGTTTGTGAATTTTATACTACATGTAAAACAATTAGACAACTCGCCCTCGTTTTCTATGAGCGATAGTCGGCTTTGCCTCGTTAAGTGCTTATGAAACGAAAATTACGTTTGTCTTATTTGAAAGAACTTTTAAAATGGCAGAGAGACATATTTTGCAGTTTTCCGTTTCCTTGCTTCGTACGTGAGATATTTCAGTTTGTTTGACATGGAAACTAAACATTTTGATGTCACACGTGCATATATAATGAGTTATCGAAAAAGTTATAGATCTTTGCTATTATCAAATATAATCACTTGAAGATCTACATGTTTAGTGTTGAGGGCGAAACACATCCACATGCTTCATTCAAATTAATTTGGTTTGATAATAGAAAGATATCTATTCTTCTCCGATAACTCACCTACGACATCAAAATGTTTAATTTGCATATCAAACAAACTAAAATATCTCCAGAACGAAGCAAGGAAACAAAAAACTGCAAAAGATTTTAATAATTTTCGTTTCATAGGCACTCTAACTATAAACTCATAGAAAACTCGAGCCGTTGTCTAAATTGTTATTATAATTACGAGTATCTTCTTTGTTTTTTTTTTCTTTGATAATTTAAACCCTTTGGGGCTCTGGATCTCTCCCTGTGCTGAATAAAATCGTTCTGGCGTTAGCCAGAATAAAATGCTAAACACTCGTCCTTCAGGCTTCAAAGTGTTAAAGAGATAATGTTTTTTAACACTTTTGAGGCTCTGGACATCTCCCTGTGCTGAATAAAATCGATCTGTGCGTTAGCCAGAATAAACCTTAGAGACTCGTCGTCAGGTTTCAAAAGTGTCTTAAACTCTCCAAACACATTTTTAACCAGAGTTTTTAATAGTATTCTTTTTTGATCTCGCAGGAATTTGAACTTGAAGTTTTGTACGAGGCATTACACCACTGAACCACTGGTTAGTTCCCGCTAAATTTTATAAGGTAAAAGGATTTGGCAAAACCGTGGAACATACATCTGAATTCTTTATTTATAGTTTTATTATAATTAAATGCTTCTATTTAGAATTGCAAAGGAGTTGTAAAACTAAAAAATAATCTTTCAAAGCTCTTAAGATTTTTTCATTTGTTCCTACTGCATTTTTTTCTTTCTTCTGAATTTGTTCTAGTTAAGAGTTTGATTTGTTTGTGAATTTATTTCTAACTGCATTTTTGTGGTCTACTTGCGCATGTAGCACACTATGTTGCCGGCTGTGGAAACAAGGAAAGCGTGACGAAAAGTATTTGCCGAAAGGTCGCCAATCAAATATGTTTATGTTAATGCCGGGGGTTCCAACCGTTCGAAGTCTCAAACCGGTCGGTTGGTACTTAAAGGAGCAGTCCTCACCCATTTGTCTGTATCTTTTCATTTTGCGCACATAGAAATAACTTCGGAAAATGTTGGAAATAGCTCTAAATCGGACAAGAAACCAGAGAAATGAATCAAATGATATTTACCTTCTACGGTATTCCAATGAGAGCAAGATGGGCTGCTGAAGTCGCCCCTACTATACCGCTACAAAGAACCATATCCAGCTACGGATTTTAGCATCGTTTCCATGACCTCAAATTATAGTCAGCTGATAAGTAAATACGTTTGTGCCTGAATATTCCAGGCTTTCTGTGAACTATTTGATCCCTCGTATTTTTTCTCTTTTTCGGCCTGAATTATCGCGTCTCTCCACCATACGCCTTCCGCCAAGTGCGGCCGCCATCTTCGGGATCAACAAACTTGAAAACCTACAGGCTGGTACTTTTTCAAGTTGGAACCAAAGAACATAATTTTACCATTTAAAACTAAAAAGGAGTCAAATGTATTCTTGATTACATTCATAATATTTTTTAATCAATATTATTGCGTGACATTTTATTAACACAAATACCTGTACTGAGGCATACAACAAACAAAGGTGCAATTTATACGGACTGTACTGTCAATGGTACTGTACTGTCAATGTACCGATACTGTCAATAGTACTGATACTGTCAATGTACTGTACTGTCAATGTACTGTAACTAGTGATGTACTATTGTACTGTGTTGTTACACCCACGTTTATTCTAAACGCTGTTTGAGCATGTTTTGAGCATTAACAATAGCTAGTCATTCACTCTTTGCTGTTTTGGCGCATAGGTTTTCGGGACTTGAATGTTTAGCTCTCTGGTTCAACAGGGTTACTCGGTTAGACTACTCGATTGAACACCAGAAAAACGACTATTTTATTTATATATATGCACTGCTGTGACTTTCGTTATTAAAAAGGGGAAGATCCATTTAGAATTTCTTAAGAATTCTGCACTTTTAAGGCGTGTGATTCCTAAAATCTACGTCAGTCAATTTAAATAGATTTTTGGCTTTACCAATGGGAAATAGACCCCACTAGATTAGGTGTTTACCAAGAAATTTGCGTTTACGGGGGAAGACCAGCTATGGGAGACCCAGATAATGTTTCGGTAATATCCCAATAAATTTTGAAGTTTGCGTTTACGGGGAAGACCCACGGGAGACCCAGCTGTGTTTATGGTTTGTACCAAGAAATTATGAACTTTGCCTTTACGCGGAGAACACCCATGGAGTGCTACTAGGAAAATCTGAACTTTCCAAATTCACGTGGGACGGGAAAGAACATCGTTTCATAGCCGTAGTTTTTAGATGAATAACTGGCTTAATTAAAACGGCAAACTGGCGACTAATTATGGAATATTCTTTTATGTGCATGTTAAATCAGACTTACTCTCCTCTGTAATCCCAATGAAATCCTTCTATATAGGATTGCCATGTACATGTATAAGGAGGTGTTTTCCGGCTATCCTTGGAAACAGAACACATAAGTCTAATTTGAAACCGATTCCGACTGACAACGCTTTCCCGTATTCCTCCCCCCCCCGGGACTCTGGCAAAAAAAACCCCCCGGCTTGTGATTGGTCCAATTAAAACCGACTTTTTCTGTGGTTGGCTTGTGTGTCTGCCGTACTGTTTTTTGTCCAATCCACACACCCACCTCGGTTTGGGGCGCAGGCCTTGAATAGCCGAACTAGTATCCCTAAACTCCATAACTTATCGAAAAAGTCGCGAATTCATCAGAAATTGAACCGATTTCACTCAATAAATTTATACGAGTGTGATTTTGCGACTTGACTATAAGAAGGCGTCTTAATCAGGCTTGCGACTTCTCCCGTTTTAAATGGCTCCTATTATTAATTTGTATTATAAAATTTCATGAAGGAAAACACAAAAGAAATAAACGCTTGATCAGGTTTTAACAGATGTTGGATGCGAAACCAGGATCAAATATCGCAAACCATGGCTTGGGCGGAACGATCACGTCGAATAGACTTTGAAAACGGCGAAGGCAACTATCGTCACAGAGCAAATTTAAGAATCCTGGCACACCCGCAATCACGAAAAAAAACTCAGACAACAACTCAAAACATTTGCCGGAACAATACCGATTTTTAAGTCAAGAAAACTTTAAATAACTAATGATGTAAATTAGGGGGGGGGGGCATTCTGACTCGTAGGCGGAAACTGACACTATATTAATCACTTCTTTTGTTTATGTAATTGTAAACCGTTGTTTGTGTCACACTATTCACTGTAATCTACCCGTCGAAGGCTGCAGACTGGTAGCCGAAAACTCGTAACCCGAATTAATATAAAAACCCAGAGAACGTTATCAATAGCAAGCTTAATCAGGTGTTGCAAATATTTAAACCAAAACCAATCTGAATTACGTAAAGTTTTCGTCATTTTCTCATCTAAAATCATTCCTATACTCTACGAATTTCCGACAAATATTTTCACACGAAAAATATTACAATTAAAAATTGACGAAAAAAAAAAATAAAAAAAATCATTTATAATGAATATATATAAACACAAATAATAAATATATTATATGAACCACAATAATAAAAATTAATAAACAAATTATATAGAATTAAATAATAAAAATAAAATTCATATTAGAATTCATGAAGAAAATTTAGAAAATTAGAAATTCCTTTAGAAACTTAATTTATTTTACAAGTCAATCGTGTATTATATTGTTTGCATTTGTTTACATTTTTAAGTTCTCTAATTTTTTTATTTTTTAGAGTGTCTTTAATTTCAACCCAATTATTTTTTGTTCTGTGTTGTGATAACGGGCCTTTTTTTTTATTTGAATTTTTATTTATTCACAATGAGGTTTCTATTGGTAATGAGGATAACGGATTTTTTTTTCCTTTTTTTTTTTTTTTATTTTTATTCCTTTCTTTGTTTTCTTTTTAAACACTTTGATTTCATTTCTTTTGTGTTTGCTTTTTTCCTATGAAACATTTTTTCTTTTTCCATTTTTTTATTTCCTTCTTCGTTTTTTCTTTCATATTTTTTTTTCGTTTTTATTTTAACTTTTTCTATCTCTTTTTCTCTTTTTACGATATTCACAACCACGAACTATCACAAATACTTTACAATATTCGCATCAGTGTTGCATTGACGAAAAAAAATAATAAAAACTAACTCTGTTTTTTATAAATGAATATATTTATAACATACAATCATAAAATCCTATAGAAAACATATATTATATGTAATACCACGGTAAATCCACCTGATGCTTGAGGGAGACATTTAATCACAAATTTCCCAGCATGTCATGGTATTAGTTTCGTAATACCATGATTATCTTTATATAATAATGAATTTCATTGTTGTGAAAAAAGAGTACAGTTTGGATGTTTGGTGTCATGCATGCTAATGAGGGAAAAATTAGAAATCGGCCCTGTTTAGAGGGAAAGATTAGAAATTATCCCTGTTTGAGGGAAAATAACATTAGAGATTACATTACCAAGACAATCGTGGTTATTAAATATGTTAATGCATGCACTGTTTACATTTTTAAGTACTCTATATAATATCCTAACTTCACAATCATTAGATTGTCTTTAATTACAACCCAATTACTAATAATTATACTGATATTGTTCTGTTAAAAGTGAATAAGTAGGGCCAAAGATAATTTTTTTGATTTGAATTATTATTTAATTCACAATGCGGTACTATTTCCAAAGTGGTAATGAGGATAACGTCAAAATATTTTTATATTGATATGGAATAACAATTTATTATATTGAGGTTTTAATTTTTCAAACTGGTAATGAGTATGACGTCTATAAATGCATTTGTGTTTCTTTCTCACTTTATGCCTTTTTTTTAAATAAACTGCTTGAAAATTTTAAAGAGCCAATGAAACGAAAATTAAGTTTGTCTTATTTAAAAAAAACACATTAAAATGATAGAGTTAACATATTTTGCAAGTTTATGTTTTCCTTGCTTCGATTTTGAGATATTTCAGTTGTTTTGATATGTCTAACATTTAACTTATAAGATAGGACTGTACGTCACTCTTTGCAAAATGACTATATCGCGCAAAAGATTATAAATTCTCTGTTATTGTCACACAAAAACACTTAAAAAATTACAGACTCTGTTGTAATGAGAAACACTCGCACAGGGTTCCTAATTCGCCAAGAGCTTTTTTTCAATAATAACAAAGATATAGAACACTTTTGCGATAACTCATATTATGCAAACTGTACCGTAAAGTTATCTTATAATTGAATCTTGATTATAGTTTACATATTTGTTTGCCATTGAGGCCATCATCTTCATTCCATCCCGGTACACTTTTCGATACTTTTTGAGATATCCTGGCGACAGACAAACAAACAAACAAACAAACAGAACGGGTAAAAACATAACCTCCTGGCGGAGATAATAATAATAACAATAACAAAAACAATGATAATAATAATATAATAATAACTATAACAATAAAAGTTACAGTGAGTCAAGTGTCCTAGCAACACGATCTTTCCAATAAGCTATATATTGGTCGGGATGAATGGCATTTAACACATAAGGACTTGAATGTTATTGGATTGCCAGGATCGTAAAGGTGACTAGATAATTTCTATGTTCACAATCTTTAAAACGTTTGTATATACCTCAATGAAAGCTAATGATATTATAGTTTTGATTTATTTTATCTAAATTGTTTTCATATATAAATGAATCGAGTATACTTATATATATATATAGTGTCTGCCACTGAGGCCATCATAATCCGGTATATACTTTTTCAGATATAGTCGTCTAAAATTTCCAATGATTTATCTTCTGTCTTCTCACATATTGCTTTCATTTTCAAAGACATGCTTGCAAAGTCGATATCTTTCGACAGCAATGTTGTCATTTTCAGTTTATTTTGCTCTTCAAATGTAAACATCTCTGCGATTTCTTTAAGAGGAGTGTGAACAAAGGTTCCAACGCGTAGGCATGATCTTGTGTTTCTGTTTTCAATACGTTACTCTTTCCCCAAATCTTTGTCATGAAATGACAGGTATTTTTTAATTTCTCTCCCACTTCTAGAAAACGTTTCTGTTTTTCTTGTAGGCGTCGTACGCTTTCTTCAATCTTTTCTAATCTCTCTTCCATTTTGTCTTTCTCTGTATCATTGACAACTGTTGGCGAAGATCATTTTGGCTTGTTTTCTTCTGTGAAATTTTGCTTTCACAATCTTTGATATTTTCTCGAGCGGAATCGACGTTTTTTCCCTGCTTCTTTGACGGCGTCTTCTAGCGCTGTCAGACTCACAATGACCATGGTTGGACCAGCAATCCAGCCTATTATAGGAATCGGCGTAATGACCAACCCCACTATAGCCACGGTCTTTTGTTCTTGTTTTTTCTTTCTCAATTGTTCTTGAGAATCTGCCAATGTGTCATTTGCTCTATTCAATGAGCTTTTAGCATCCCTCAATTCTTGTTCTTTGTTGTCAATTTGATCGTTTAGCGACTTCAGATTTTGATTCATCTCTTTGATTTTGATTTTTTTCTCAGAAAGATTTCGTTTCATCTTGCCCATGTCGTCAACTGTTTTCTCGATTTCTTCAGACAGCTTGGCATTTTCCTCTAGCCACATTTGTAACGCTCTGCTCAGGTATTCATGTGTGTGGCGAATAGGTAAAGATAATCTCTTAACAATTCGCTTTACTTCGAAAGCAGACGTCGAACTATTAATGTTGGTCTTGGTCAGAATGCTGACGACATTATGGAGAGTTTGTATTCCTAATACAAATGCTGTTTGTGGGTCGGCAGTTGCCACCAATTCTTGTCTACTGTATCTCTCCTCCTGTCTACTGTATCTCTCGTAAAATCTTTGAAACATTCTTGATGATGTTATTCCCATATTTAACTGTCAATATGCTCTCTCGCGACTTCACTCGATCAGCATTCAGAACAAACCTGTTCGATGTACAGATGTACATGTGTTTTGTGCCGTCTGGAGTGAAACCGGATGTGTTACGTAATCTCTCAGTTTATGCATGGAATCCCTGAGCGCCTTTGCATTTCCGTTTTCTTTTTGAATTCCAAGATGTCTGGGAGTGCCCCAATATTGAGTACTATTGAGTCAATACTGAGTGCCCCAACGTTGTACAATACAACATATAACAACACAACGGCCATAGCACAGCACAACTGCCACAGCACAGCACAGCACAACTGCCACAGCACAGCACAACTGCCACAGCACAGCACAACTGCCACAGCACAGCACAACTGCCACAGCACAGCACAACTGCCACAGCACAGCACAACTGCCACAGCACAGCACAACTGCCACAGCACATCAGTACAACACAACTGCCACATGCAGAGTAGAGCACCTGACAGCACAACTGCACAGAACAGCACAATTGCCACAGCACAACATAACACAACTGCACAACACTACACTACACTACAGTATACAAAACTAAACCATTTATTTCAACACGATATCTTTAGAACTGCAGCATAGTTCAGTTTATACAAACATACATCCATGATAAAAGGTGGTACTGACGTTAGCGAGCTTGGTGTAATAAACCAATAGAAATTCAACACGTTTGCTAGACGTTCGGTCAAACTCAAACTGCTCAGCCTCATGCAGAGAAAATGTTTCAGTGACCAGTTAGATACTCTGATCTCTATAACCATTGGGCGTACTGATTGGAAGGCTAAGGTTGCAAATTTATAGTCATGTGCTCCTATATCTAGAATATATATTTTGACTGTTTACGTGTGATACAGTACAGCTGCTAGATTAGAGTTCTCTAAATCTATTAGTATTCTGTATTAAATGGTACAAGTACTAGTGGTTTGTATCACATTTACACACACTGATTACTAAAACAATTTCTTGTTTAATTTCTGTAAATATTTTTATTATATTTAGGCGAGCATGGATGGTTAGCGCGCTGCCTCTCATCAATGGTTAAGCCGGTTAGACGGGGTACTTGGATGGGTGACCGCTTGCGAATAATCCCGTTTTCAAGCTTGGATCATGTGAGTGTAGAGTTTAGTTGGTCTCTCCTGTGCTTCGAGGGTTTTTCGAGGGTTAAAAACACTATATATTATTTTGCAATATACACTTCTGAGTTTTGTTCCAGAGAGAAACGTTTTACTGAAACTTTATAATTATAGTTGGGTTGTTTTTTTTTGTGAAACAGATAACGCAAGATAATATTATAAATAAACCCTGACCTTGTTTACATCATTCGTTTCAAATTTCAAAGTTTAAAAATTACGTTTGTCTTATTTGAAAGAACTTTTAAAATGGCAGAGAGACATATTTTGCAGTTTTCCGTTTCCTTGCTTCGTTCGTGAGATATTTCAGTTTGTTTGACATGGAAACTAAACATTTTGATGTCACACGTGCATATATAATGAGTTATCGAAAAAGTTATAGATCTTTGCTATTATCAAATATAATCACTTGAAGATCTACATGTTTAGTGTTGAGGGCGAAACACATCCACATGCTTCATTCAAATTAATTTGGTTTGATAATAGAAAAGATATCTATTCTTCTCCGATAACTCACCTACGACA